>JADLZL010007437.1:0-76369 GCA_015844335.1 Chrysopogon serrulatus
ATTGATTAATATTTCACTCTAGTATTTAACAGAAGGTGAATCTTTCAATAAGTTTGTTTTGATTCTAGATTGTAGTTCTTCTGGTTTGTCTTTATATAATCCTTTTTTATTCTAGCTCTGTTGTTTTTATCTTTTATGCATGCAGTTAGAGGATAAATACAAGGAATACAAGTTGAATTTTTACCGTGGGAAAAACGAGGACTTCCCATCCAAGTTGCTAAGAGACATCATTGAGGTCTGTTATGTTTCTTTTGTGGTATCTCTCAAACTGTTTGCAATTGTCTTAACTAGTGTTTTCTCTGTAGGAAAATCTTGCATATGGTTCAGAGAAGGAAAAGGCTACAAATGAGAGGCTTGTTGAGCCTCTTACGAACTTACTGAAGTCATATGAGGGTGGGAGAGAAAGCCATGCACATTTTGTTGTCAAGTCCCTTTTCGAGGAGTATCTTATGGTGGAAGAACTTTTCAGTGATGGCATTCAGGTTATTGTACATGACAAGACTGAACAGATCAATATTAGAAAAAGCACACAAAATGTTCACTCCATTCTCTTAGTTAGGACTTAGGAGAAACTTTTTGCATGGCTTCAGCTGGAATCCTGACTTGTTATTTTTATCTAATTATGTCGTGGCAGTCTGACGTGATTGAAACCTTGCGTCATCAGCACAGTAAAGACCTGCAGAAGGTTGTAGACATTGTGTTGTCTCACCAGGTAAATTTCTTTATGGCTGATGACTGGTATGCAAGTGATTAGTGAAACAATCTTTGTTATTGATAGTGTGATTTTATTCACAGGGTGTGAGGAACAAAGGTAAGCTTGTAACAGCACTTATGGAAAAGCTGGTTTATCCAAATCCTGGTGCTTACAGGGATCTGTTGGTTCGCTTTTCTTCCCTCAATCATAAAAGATATTATAAGGTGCATTGGTCAGAAATAACCTAGATATTCCTCTTATAATTTATTTCGATATTTTACCTAATGAATTCCATGCATCTTAATAAACACAGTTGGCCCTTAAAGCAAGTGAACTTCTTGAACAAACCAAACTAAGTGAACTCCGTGCAAGCATTGCAAGAAGCCTTTCAGATCTGGGGATGCATAAGGGAGAAATGACTAGCATGGAAGATTTAGTCGCTGCCCCTTTGCCTGTTGAAGATGCTCTTATTTCTTTGTTTGATTACAGTGATCCAACTGTTCAGCAGAAAGTGATTGAGACATACATATCGCGATTGTACCAGGTATTATATCAACTAACTTGATGTCTTTCATAGTCCCACTAAGGATATCTAATATGTTAGATGCCCTAATGACATCGAGTGCTCATCTTTTCATTTCACATGAAGAAATATTGAGAAATGAGATGCTGATGATTGACTGAAATTAACTGGCTGTGAAAAATTCTGATCTCCCAACTTGTTAATGCACATTGTGCTGGCTAACTCGCCAATTTTTTTTTCAGCCTCATCTTGTGAAGGATAGCATCCAAATGAAATTCCAGGAATCTGGTGCTATTGCTTTTTGGGAATTTTCTGAAGGGCATGTTGATACTAGAAATGGACATGGGGCTATTCTTGGTGGGAAGAGATGGGGTGCCATGGTTGTTCTCAAATCACTTGAATCTGCATCAACAGCCATTGTGGCTGCATTAAAGGATTCAGCACAGTACAACAGCTCTGAGGGCAACATGATGCACATTGCATTATTGAGTGCTGAAAATGAAAGTATTATAAGTGGAATAAGGTTTGTTCATGTGCAATATTAGGTTCAAAGAAGTTTTTGTTTAAGTTGTGTAACTCCTTTTTTAATTGAGTCCATTTCTTTCAGCAGTGATGATCAAGCTCAACATAAGATGGAAAAGCTTACCAAGATACTGAAGGATACTAGTGTTGCAAGTGATCTCCGAGCTGCTGGTTTGAAGGTTATAAGTTGCATTGTTCAAAGAGATGAAGCTCGCATGCCAATGCGGCACACATTCCTCTGGTTGGATGAAAAGAGTTGTTATGAAGAAGAGCAAATTCTCCGGCATGTGGAGCCTCCCCTCTCTTCACTTCTTGAATTGGTCTGTTGATCAAAATAACTGCATGTTTCATGTTTGTTTGCTACTTTCTATTATTATGCTTTGCTTATTTTCTTCACTATACTTATTTTGCCTATTATGAATACAGGATAAGTTGAAAGTGAAAGGATACAATGAAATGAAGTATACTCCGTCACGTGATCGCCAATGGCATATCTACACACTAAGAAATACTGAAAACCCTAAAATGTTGCATAGGGTATTTTTCCGAACTATTGTCAGGCAACCCGATGCAGGCAACAAGTTTACATCGGCTCAGATCAGCGACACTGAAGTAGGAGGTCCCGAAGAATCTCTGTCATTCACATTGAATAGCATCTTAAGATCATTGATGACTGCTATAGAAGAATTAGAGCTTCATGCGATTAGGACAGGTCATTCTCACATGTATATGTGCATACTGAAAGAGCAAAAGCTTCTTGATCTCATTCCATTTTCAGGGTAAGTGTGCACATAATCCTTTCCAGGAAATGTTTATGTGTTGACTATTATATCTGTCTCCTAACAAGCTTTTTATATAACTCAGGAGTACAATAGTTGATGTTGGCCAAGATGAAGCTACTGCTTGTTCACTTTTAAAATCAATGGCTTTGAAGATACATGACCTTGTTGGTGCAAGGATGCATCATCTGTCTGTATGCCAGTGGGAGGTGAAACTCAAGTTGGACTGTGATGGGCCTGCAAGTGGTACCTGGAGAGTTGTAACTACAAATGTTACTAGTCACACCTGCACCATTGATGTAAGTTGTCCCTACTGTTTTAGTATTCTTTATATCACATACATGAAAATATAAGTCAACGTGAGGTTCTTATATTCCGAACTGCCATCCATGTTATTATGTTCTGAAGCACATGCTACTTCTAATGGTTTTAGATTTACCGAGAAGTGGAAGATGCAGAATCGCAGAAGTTAGTATACCATTCAGCCACTTCGTCAGCGGGTCCATTGCATGGTGTTGCACTGAATAATCCATATCAACCTTTGAGTGTGATTGATCTAAAGCGCTGCTCTGCTAGGAATAACAGAACAACATATTGCTATGATTTTCCGTTGGTGAGTTGACCCCCTCCTCCTCCTCCCCTTCCCCCTCAATCTTTAGTTATTTTTAACCTAAGCTGATAATGACAAAAAAAAAATGTAGGCATTTGAAACTGCACTGCAGAAGTCATGGCAGTCCAATGGCTCTAGTGTTTCTGAAGGCAGTGAAAATAGTAAATCCTATGTGAAGGCAACTGAGCTAGTGTTTGCTGAAAAACATGGGTCCTGGGGCACTCCTATAATTCCCATGGAACGACCTGCTGGGCTCAATGACATTGGTATGGTTGCTTGGATCTTGGAGATGTCGACACCTGAATTTCCCAATGGCAGGCAGATTATTGTTGTAGCAAATGATATTACTTTCAGAGCTGGATCATTCGGCCCAAGGGAAGATGCATTTTTTGAAGCTGTCACCAACCTGGCTTGTGAAAGGAAACTTCCCCTTATATACTTGGCAGCAAACTCTGGTGCTAGGATTGGCATAGCTGATGAAGTCAAATCTTGCTTCCGTGTTGGATGGTCTGACGAAGGCAGCCCTGAACGAGGATTTCAGTACATCTATCTGACTGAAGAAGACTATGCTCGTATTAGCTCTTCTGTTATAGCACATAAGCTGCAGCTAGATAGCGGTGAAATTAGGTGGATTATTGACTCTGTTGTGGGCAAGGAGGATGGGCTTGGTGTTGAGAACATACATGGAAGTGCTGCTATTGCCAGTGCTTATTCAAGGGCATATGAGGAGACATTTACACTTACATTTGTGACTGGACGGACTGTAGGAATAGGAGCTTATCTTGCTCGACTTGGTATACGGTGCATACAGCGTCTTGACCAGCCTATTATTTTAACAGGGTTTTCTGCCCTGAACAAGCTCCTTGGGCGGGAAGTGTACAGCTCCCACATGCAGCTTGGTGGTCCTAAGATCATGGCGACCAATGGAGTTGTCCACCTGACTGTTTCAGATGACCTTGAAGGTGTTTCCAATATATTGAGGTGGCTCAGCTATGTTCCTGCAAACATTGGCGGACATCTTCCTATTACCAAACCTTTGGACCCTCCAGACAGACCTGTTGCATACATCCCTGAGAACACATGCGACCCGCGTGCAGCCATCCGTGGTGTAGATGACAGCCAAGGGAAATGGCTGGGTGGTATGTTTGACAAAGACAGCTTTGTGGAGACATTTGAAGGATGGGCAAAAACAGTGGTTACTGGCAGAGCAAAGCTTGGAGGAATTCCTGTGGGTGTCATAGCTGTTGAGACACAGACCATGATGCAGCTCGTCCCTGCTGATCCAGGTCAGCTTGATTCCCATGAGCGATCCGTTCCTCGTGCTGGACAAGTGTGGTTCCCAGATTCTGCAACCAAGACAGCTCAGGCATTATTAGACTTCAACCGTGAAGGATTGCCTCTGTTCATCCTGGCTAACTGGAGAGGCTTCTCTGGTGGACAGAGAGATCTCTTTGAAGGAATTCTTCAGGCTGGGTCAACAATTGTCGAGAACCTTAGGACATATAATCAGCCTGCGTTTGTCTACATTCCTATGGCTGGAGAGCTTCGTGGAGGAGCTTGGGTTGTGGTCGATAGCAAAATAAATCCAGACCGCATTGAGTGTTATGCTGAGAGGACTGCCAAAGGTAATGTTCTTGAACCTCAAGGGTTAATTGAAATCAAGTTCAGGTCAGAGGAACTCCAAGACTGTATGGGTAGGCTTGACCCAGAGTTGATAAATCTGAAAGCAAAACTCCAAGATGTAAAGCATGGAAATGGAAGTCTACCAGACATAGAATCCCTTCAGAAGAGTATAGAAGCGCGTACGAAACAGTTGCTTCCTTTATATACCCAGATTGCAATACGGTTTGCTGAATTGCATGATACTTCCCTGAGAATGGCAGCCAAAGGCGTGATTAAGAAAGTTGTAGACTGGGAAGAATCACGCTCTTTCTTCTATAAAAGGCTACGAAGGAGGATCTCCGAAGATGTTCTCGCAAAAGAAATAAGACAAATAGTTGGTGACAACTTTACTCACCAATCAGCATTGGAACTCATCAAGGAATGGTACCTGGCTTCTCCGGCCGCAGCAGGAAGCACTGGATGGGATGACGATGATGCTTTTGTTGCCTGGAAGGACAGTCCTGAAAACTACAAGGGATATATCCAAGAGCTAAGGGCTCAAAAAGTATCTCAGTCGCTCTCTGATCTTGCTGACTCCAGTTCAGATCTACAAGCATTCTCGCAGGGTCTTTCTACGCTATTAGATAAGGTAAATCTGCTTACAGTTTCACCTTATTTTTTATTTGCAATTAACCTGTGGGCTACAACTGGTGGTATCTGTTGCATATCACTTTTTAAGAGCAACTATTTCAATTGCATGCTGATGGACACTTAATTGCATATATACATGGCATCTTATCAATTCATGATTCTAATACATACCCATTGCCTTCTCACGTATTCTGTCTTTGGATGCTGATTCAGATGGATCCCTCTCAGAGAGCTAAGTTTGTTCAGGAAGTCAAGAAGGTCCTTGGTTGATGATATGATACCAACACATCCAATACAATATGTGCATGCTACATGTTTTTGTTCAAGTACATACATAGAAGGATATTGCTTGGCCTTGATTGATCATGTCTGATCAAAGTCGATCATTATGTCTTGAAACTCCTTTTGGACCTGGTGTAGTTGATGAATGTATATTGGATGTGTAAGCCCAAAGGTTTAGACAGGCCGAGTTACGGTTAGGAAGAGCACGAGTGAACTTGTTCTGGTTTTGCAGTGGTTCAGTAAGGCAGAAGGTTGTTTCATTGTAGTTCTGAGATGTATTACCAGCGGCCCCCTGCTGTAATTTTAGGGTGTATAATGCGGATACTAGTAAACAATTGAGTGGTTCATTAATTTTGAACTCAGAATAATGTTTTTGTAGGCATATGTACCTTACCTCTACGTGAAATAAATGTTGTTGAATTAGCATTTGACGTCAGAATTTGTTAGGATTAAGGTTTTGGTTGTTTTTTTTTACGCCTTTCATCTGGATACAGCTGTAGTATCTGTTTATGTGCAATTCACACCAACTCTACATATGCACACCACACTCACACTACGCGTACATAAGCAAACCTACAACTACACTCAGACTACTGGATCGCGTCTTTCGTGAGATCACCGAATCCATCTATGGACCTGTAGGCGACGGGCGTGTCGCATTTCCTTTATGGTACCACGTGTGAGAGGTAACTAAAATTTATTTGGGAACCTACTGTTCCCGGTGAGAAACCAGCGTCCGAGAGGACTCGAACGCTGGCCGGTAGGAACCCAACCACCGGGCTCTACCACCCGCACTACGTGTGGTTCTCGGTTTTGGTTGTTTTTGGGAGAAGTAAAGCATATCCAGCAGTCTTCTGTGTTGTAAGATTATTGGAAGAGATGTTTTACAAAGTTCCCTAATATACAGTTTTTTCCTTCTTCCACTATGCTCCTCCGTCGGACCTCTTTCTTCTGTGTCACTACGCCGTCTTCGTTGGATCTTTCTTTCTCCCTTCTCTTCATACCTACTACTCTCCATGCCACTTCACGAAGTGAGCTAAAATATTCTGTGTGCCAGCCATATCTACTACTCCCTGCCATTGCTATTTTTTCTTCGTTGTGTGCCAGCCATGCTATTTCATAAGGGAGTTGAAGTCTTATAAAGTCGAACCTTTAACTTGAACCAACTCAAATTTAGACCATATGATCCAAACAGAGCCTTATAAACTGGACCTGAGAGTACATTTTTTAAGTGTACTTATCTAGTATCATAGACGTTAATTTTGTACTAACACAATGAAAAATAATTGCTAGAATTATTGTTGCCCCCGAGTGGATCGTTTTTTGATCCCCGTTTGTTGGCTCATTGCTAGAATTCTGTAGCTAAGCCTGCTACTATTGGTCCCTATTTGTTGGCTTGTTACACCAATGCGACATAACTTAGTGGAATAATCGAAGATATATAGAAGCGATGAGCTAGTCGAGTTTTGGGGGGAAGGTGGCAAAGCATCCACGGAGAAAGGCAAGGTAGTTTTCATAGTTGGATTGAGAGGCATTGGGGTTGATCTCACGAGGCATTAGGTTGATCTCACCATCCCTCACAGGACCAAGTTCTAAGGGGGGCAATCCTCACTTACATGACTTGATCTGAGTCGTAAAACGAATCACTGTTGAGGTCCCCTGTTACACAACACTTACAAAAAGAGAGTTTCCTCAGTAGCCAATGCAAATGAGAGAGGTTAGCCAAGCTAAACCCTAAGACTAGATTTGATCGAGCTAGAGTAAAGGGAAGGCTGTCACCCCACGTCTCGTTTTTTGACCTCGTTGACAGGGGCATCGCCACCACTAGCAGGTTGAACTAGGAGGGAGTCGCCGCCGCCATTTGACATCAGCAACTGGTATGACTATTGGATCAATCAACTCCACAGGCCTACATCAATGCCTCCACATAGGCGCATGTCTTCGCTTTTGAGCCTAATGCCAAAACCTCTGGTAAACCCGAGAAAACTAATCTAAGACTAAGAGATTCATAAAAAGTAGAATTTTTTGTTTGCGAAGGCTTAGGGATCCTAAGTTTAGAGGCAGAAAATGCATATGCACTCAATAGATGCATATACAAATTAATCAACTGAGACGGGGTTTGACAAGAACTTGCTAGGAAGAAGTTCCTAAAAAATATATATTGGATAGGTTCAATGGAAACTAGAAGAACGTCATCTCTAGCCTAGCCTTGTGAAGGTCTAAGCTCATTTTTGTCATTGTTTTCATTCAATAGACAATGGCAAAAGCTATATGTTCTGAGAGGATAATTTTTTGTTGGGAAACATTAACTTCAAAGAACATTACACATTTGTAATATAGAAAGAAACATGTGTTAGTCTTCAGTCCTTATAGTACTCTACACCACTTAATATCTCATTCCAAAGGTCTTTAATTGGGGAGAAACTAGTTATGTGGCATGGCTTGGCCGCAAAGGTTGCATTGTAACAACTAGATGACAAAAAGACACCATCAAGCAGATTTTAATAACCATACATGAAACCTTCATTTTTGAATTAATGCACGAACACTTGGTAAATCAGTTGGCTTTGTGTCTAATAAATCTTTGTGGAAGCTAAAATTGCCTCTCAAATTAAAATATATTTGTTAGAAACGATTTTGGCAGAAGACAAATCTCTTAAAATGGAATTGGAATGGTTATGATGAGGCTTTTTTATAATAACAAGAAACTATCCAACATATTTTCTTTGATTGCCATGTCACAAGATTTATTTGGCAGGTGTTACACATTGCGTTTGGTCAAGACCATAGATGGATATTTGTGATCGTTTTGGGTATTGGCCGGCTACACCACTTGGAATGAAACGGGGGCCATGTCAGAAGCAAGTGCAAATATGTTGATTCATGCATATGCTGGTTGTATAAAAATGATATGGTTTTTAATAAATTAGGGTTATACTCTTATACACACGCTATTTTCAGGCTAGGACATGCTTTTTGGTCCATCTTACAGAAGGAGAACTCTAATGCCATAAATAGAGTGGAAACTTGTAGAACCTAGCTAAAGACAAAGGTCACGAAAGTCTTGGTCAAGTAAAGGTGGAGTTGGACCAAAATAAATTTTTTCCATTTCCTAAACAAAAATTGTTAGAGAAATCTTTCCGCGAGCCGATCGGACGTTCTCCCACATCATGGGCCGCAACTGGGCCATGCATCATGATATATACACCCACGGCCCGTCGTCGTTATTATTGGATCCGATCAGTTGCTTGCGTCTTCTCTCAGCTGGAATTATTTTCCTAGTACGTAGCAGTGGTACGGTTGCAAGGAAAAGTGGTTGCTTTCAGCCAGCGCAACGGTACGAGCCTGCATAATTCACAAGGATGTCATTGACTTGTGGTCGATTCCCTTCCACGGCAGCAGTTATCGGCATCAATCAATTAAATAAAAGCTCTTGATGAAGAGCCTAAAATTAAATGTTTTCTTCAGTGATTTATTTAAGCTGTCCCATGCGTGGCCATCAGCGTTTTTGTTTAATAAAAGCCAGCGGCTCTGGTTGGTACATACTACTAGTTTGTTACACACTGTCTAGTTGAAAAGGTTTTTCTTTAATTATTATATTATGCTCTCTAGTTCACTATCCTGCCGGGAACTAAGCTAGGAAAGAATCTTACAGTGAGATGCATGGCAGGCTGTTCCCACGTCGGTCCACCCACCATATTGTATCTTTGGTGATGCTGCAAAAAGATTTAGTTGCGTAGACATTGACGAGACCGTTTCATATAAACAATACTTAGTCGTGACTGGCGAATGAGAATTCAAACGACCTTCAATTTACTAGCTCAGACTCACTTGGAAAAAGTCGTGCTACTAGACCTTGATGCCATTTGAATTATTTTAGAAAAGATGATGAATCGATCCATTTCAATGCTGTCTTTGACATCTGATTTTTTTAGAACTAATTAAAGAGAGGAGAAATACAATTAGTTTAAAGTACATCCATGTCTTGCTCAAATCTTTAATTTACTAGCGCAAGACCCTTGGAAAAGGTCGTGTGTCACTAGACATTTGAATCTATTTGTTTGAATCAGGGCAACAAATCCTTTAATTAATCCCTGTTATTTTATGGTGGTGTTTATAGGAAAATTAAAGGTTCATGCAACATCTTTGACATATTTTAAACAATTGACAAATAAAAAGCAGAAACAAAATTTAAAATAACAAATATTATATAAATATTTGATTTTCTTTTGTGTGTGTTAGATAGGACAACTAAACCAAAACCGTCTGACACAGTCACTACTAATAATTTGCTGCTGGTAGATTAGGGAAAAATGTCACTCTCACATATGCTTATTATTACTACCACGAGGATTCCCCAAACATCGGTATGTATATCACTGCCACTGTACTCTTTAATTAATTTCTCTCGCTCTAATAACTAGCTAGGAGACTTGTCGCTTTGTACCAAACCCGTGGGGCCAAATTAAATGCTATTGTTCTAACATGCCCTATTTAAACGTTGAAAGAACCACAAATCTTTGTAGTTACAATGATCATCGCTAGGCCACTATACTAAACAAAGGTACAAATTGAATTTTTTGACCTCGTGGGCTCCGAAAGGCGCTTACGGAGAGAACGGAGGCATGATTGTGCTGTAAAGGCTCCCGTAATATATTTTCAGCAATCATTGGCGCCACATGCTGCTGGTTAGTGCCGAGAGAGAAGAAGAGGCCCCTGTTATCATAATATCCAACGTCCGTCGCCACACTTAATGTCCATCCACTGGTACACACATATATATAAATATAAATATATATATATATATCTACATACACACACACACACACACACACACACACATACAATGAATGATATATAGGAGTATACGTGATCCATATGACCATGTTAGGTGTGCTTGGACCTTTGCCGCCTGCTGCTGGTAGCTGAAAGCTGAAAGCTGAAAGCTGAAGCTGTACAGCTCCGGCATGATGCAGGAAAGGCCGTATCCCACCCAGATCAAAATCGCCAGAAACAGAAACATTGCGAGGACAGCATGGACATGGACGGCGGCTGCTGTCTCTCCTCGCCCGCGCGCCATACAATTACTCCTATTAAACAAATGGGCATGTGGCAGACTTGCAATGAAGGAAAGATTCGAGATGGGCACGACGGGAATAATACTCGAGGCAGGGGTCAACGTACCTACGTACGAGACAGATGCATACGTAACGCAATTATTTGCGAGTAGTATATATTATTATTCTTGTGTTACGTATAATATATACTAGTATTCTCCTTTGATCACTGCAGTGCAATTGCGTGTTGCCATTAATAGTTAGGGGCCTAAAGCATATACGCACAAGATTCCCAAAATCTGGCAGCAGCCTTGCTATTGAGTTCATACTCCCTCTGTATAAAAAAAAAAAAAAAATACAACTATAAAATTTATACCGATCAAACTAGTTTAAGTTTAATTAGGTTTATATATATGAATAATATTCATATATTTTTGTCTTCAATAAAATTTACTGTGAATTTGCATTTCATAATTAATTTAATGGTACTTATTTTATATCATGAATATTGGTATTTTTTAAATAATTTTAGTTAAAGCTCAAATTATTTAACATCTCAAAAAATAAGAATTGCATTCTTATGTGGACTAGATGAATATATATGAATTGAGTGAGATTGTCAAGATGTAGCACCTATTTGACTGTTGTGATTTGTGAAAAACTGTGGCATATATATCAAGAACATAGTTTTATGAGCCAAAGACGTGGAAAACCATGATTTAGATAAAAATATACATATGGAGCAAGGTTTTTGAAAACTCAAAAAAAAAAAAGACAACTACATTTTAGTGGTTCAAAATTTAAGGGTTCACTAATACTTTTACTTTTGTCTGAACCTGCAACAATTAGATTCAAGTGATTCGAAAGAAGTATATATAATAGTGCTAGGCTTAAATATGCTATTTCCATTTCAAGTGATCCAAGTATACTTTAATATCTTTTGCTGCCGCTTAAATTTGCTATTTCCATTTCATCAAGCTTCTTTCCACAAACTGCAGCGCTCTCCTTCCTAAGCAAAAAAAAAAAAAAAAAAAAAAAAAAAAAAAAAAACATGGAACCTGTTTATTAAGGTCCCAAACCTACTACACACACAGGCGAGCCGGTATGTAGCTTCCTTGGTCGATCTGTAGACAAGATAAGACAAGACAAGACTGTAATATATATATATAAAATAGCGCTAGGCTGCTACTAGCTACCTAATGAAGCTAGAGTTGATATGTACTCCTATATAATCTCAGTGCCTATGATGAACTGAAACCGAAGGTTGAACCGCACGTTGAGCCTAACACAGTAAACACACACCTCACCTACTGCTACACGCCGCCCCCAGTGAGATCCTTATTCGGCCTGGAGGCACCGCGCGGAGGAGATGCATGAACTAACCCAGAGCGCCCGCGGCGTCACTTTCACTGGACCTGCATCACATCACTGCAGTCTGCATGCATGAAGCTGCCCTGCAATTTGCGGACAAGCTAGTCGTTCTTGTACGCGTGAGAGCGAGGGTGACCAAGCATTTTGTCTGGCGTGCGTCTAGCTAGGTTTAGTTGCTGCATGGGCTTTACAAGTCGGCCGTCCATGGACGACGACGAAAAGTATACGCGAGGATGGATGGATCATATCGGAAGCCTGCAGGGATTTCTGCAGGGGCTGCTACCTACCTGCCTGCCTGCCCCACTAATACTACACACCGGCCGGTTAGAGTTTTGGCGCAACAAGTTTCCGACCTTTGAAATCTGACCGCGCGCCTTTAAATTTCAGTTGAGCTAATGGTTCTGCTTTAGTTTTTTTCAGACGAAAAAGCCAATTCTACATGCATACTTACCAATCCTGAACACACACACACACACACACACACACACACACACACACACACACACACACACACACACACACACACACACATATTATATTTTCTGCAAAATCATTTTATGTTATATGCATTGTATTGTAAGCTAGCAAGGTCGATCATTATATTTGGAGTTAATTAAATAAAGCTATGTGGAGTTCCACAGAAATACACTACATCTTTTCCCCCAGTTTCAATGATGTGTCCTGATCAAATGGGATCACTACCTACACACAAATGCATCATCCACATCACCCAAAAACTAGACTGTCAGACGCTATCCACCACACATTGCCTTTTTTGCATCCAGGCATGTACGATCCTGGCCGGCTAGAGCTATACTTAATTTGCTATCTATCAAATCATATCATAGAAGCCAGAAAAGAAAACTCCAATACCAACTATCCATCATGTGCCATGCATCTACTTACTAATAATCTCTCCAAACTTATTAACAAATATGCAAATCTTTGTGTGTGTGTGTGTGTGTGTGTGTGTGTGTGTGAGAGAGAGAGAGAGAGAGAGAGAGAGAGAGAGAGAGAGAGAGAGAGAGAGATCTCACATTTTTAGCTCAAGTACACACTGACTTTAGTGATTCACTACTATACTACGGCCGGATGCCATCCAGTGCCAGGCTACTACCTGCAAACAAACACGCGCCTTGGGCGATTCCATGTGCAAGTGTACTTTGTTTACAGAAAAGACAGGGCTGTGGTGGGGTAAGCCTAGGCTCTCTTATTATCAAAGTAGCCAACCTTTTTCCCTCTGGTGCTGAGATTTGTAGGGGCCAACCATCAAGCAGGAGGTGATTGCAACCAAACACATACTATCACACACATTGACTTCTACCCCCCCCCCCTCTCTCTCTCTCTCTCTCTCTCTCTGCAGCTCATCAGCCTGTCTGTCTCCCTCATGAGTCTTATATATTTTTTGTGCGCTCTTTGTTGCCTTGTGCTGTCTCCTCTTTCTCTGGCTCCTTGCATTCTGTGCCTCTCAACAAAGGGCAGTGTTCCTTGCTATGTCATCTAGCTAGATAGCACAGAGCAAGCTGCCTGGGCAGGCAGCTAGAAAATTAGCAAAAAAGGTTAGGAGCAGTGGGATTTGGTAGCTAGGTGTTGGTTTTAGCTTCGTCTCCAGGCACATCGCTTTGCTGCAACCTCATGGGGAGGGCTCCATGCTGCGACAAGAACAATGTGAAGAAAGGGCCATGGTCTCCTGAGGAGGATGCCAAGCTCAAGGAGTTCATCGAGAAGCATGGCACCGGTGGGAATTGGATCGCTCTCCCTCAAAAAGCAGGTATATTTATACACGATTTGTCATCAATCTACATATATATATGTAGCTTCTCATAACCTTGTTCGATTTTGGGATTTCATGCTTGAGTCTAATATAAACAGTCTCGGTTCTTGATGCTGATGATGTCTTGTTTTTCTAATTTGTTTGCCTTTTTATGTTCTTCCTTGGATCTTTTTTGGGATCAATCTTTAATAGGATTTTTCTGAGACATATTTTTTCAAAGAAAAACAAGATAGAATTGAAGGAAAACATATATATGTCTCGCATGAATTTATTACAGCAATGCTGTCATGACAAAAGATTTGCTCCCTCGCTCTTCCTCACTCTCCCCTCTGTCTATAACTTGCTAGGATTCTTTTAATCTTCTTTGAATTTGGATGCCCTTTTAGTCAGGATCATCATAACTTCTTTCTACACTCCTTTAGGATCAATATAATGATGTCTCTGCTATGCATGTACCAGTAATAATTAATTTGTATCTTTCCCGGCCTCCTAATTTAGAGACATGAGCCCTTCTTGTGGCTGTAATAGGCTAGTGGTTTGTTCTAATAACAGGCGCTTGTCCTCTACCTACAATCTCGCTATGCTATACAGCTAACCTTCACGCTATCCAAATTAAGCTCTGTAACGATTTCCGTTGTTCAATGGAAATGGAGCATATCTCATTTTGAAAAATAGAAATGAGCTCTAGTGTATTCCGGTTCGGTCGATCTTTGTTTTTCGGTTTTTGACTGACCCATTTCCTTGCATGTGGAGTATTCCGACAAGGATTGAGGAACTGTTTATGATTTAAGGACCAGTGATGTCCCTAGCTAGTCTTGCAGTTAGGTATCATCTGACTATAGCGGGACTCTTAATTGTAGTGGTAAGTCAAAGTCTCAGGTTCCTAACCGAAGCATGCTTGTCATACAAGTCTTCCATGTGATAGTTTCGTATTATGCCCATAATTGCATGCTACTTTCTATCGTCTTTTGTTTGTGTTCATCAAACAATAAATCTCAACAATAAATCTCAAGAGTGACTAGCGCTACTCCAAGTTTCGTAATGGTGCACAGCTTTTGTTATTGTGATTGTGCAGGGTTAAGGAGATGTGGAAAGAGCTGTAGGCTTAGATGGTTAAACTACCTGAGGCCTAACATTAAGCACGGGGAGTTCACTGAGAACGAAGACAGGGTCATCTGCAGCATGTATGCAAGTATAGGAAGCAGGTTGGTGAAAAAACTGATAGATAGTCCTATCTATTCTGGACTAACTCCTTCCTTTACCATTGTGGTGACCCAAAAGTCCACAAACAATAATAATGATCCTTAATTGCATCTTACAGCCTTACATACTAGTATCTCATCAATATAGAAATATATATGCAAAACTAACTAATAACCTGTTCAGACCTCAGAAGGAAGATTAACTTTCATTCTATATAGCTTTTTTTTTTTAAAAAAGAAGATACCGATGTTCTTGAAGAGGATCTAATCTACCCTTTTAATTCTTGTTATTACACAAAACACACAACTATCTCTATCTTGAGCTAGCACGAGCAAAAATAGAACAAGCAAAGAAACTAAACCAACAAGAATAATGGAATGGAATGCGCATGGTTCATTCACCAGCTGTGTATTACTACTCAGGTGGTCGATCATCGCATCGCAGCTGCCTGGGCGCACCGACAACGACATCAAGAACTACTGGAACACCAAGCTGAAGAAGAAGCTCCTCGGCTCCGCAGGCGCACCACACCCTCACCGCGCGCCGCGGCAGCAGCAGCACCACCGGCCCACCGGCCTCAACCTGATGCTCCAGCACACGTCACCCTCCTTTCCCCAGGCCAGCTACACCAGCTTCTTCTCCGGCGCCGGCGGAGCCCTACACCATGACACCATCCTCCCTGCACTAACACTGCCGCCGCCCCACACCAGGACTACATGCTAAGCTCCAGTTCTGGCCTTGGCATCCCAACAAACGCCCCGTCGTCACTGCTGCAAGCGCAGCAGCAGCAGTTTCAGCACCACCACCACCAGCAAGTGGTGAAGGAGGAGAGCAGCAGCATGATCGTGTTCGGCAGCGACCAGCAGAGCTGCAGCTCATCGGACGGCGGCGCGCACAGCCAGTTCGGCCATGGCCATGGCCATGGCAAGGAGCTGAGCTTCGACGGCTACTTATTCGGTGGCTACAACAATGGCGGCAGCGGCATGGAGCATGACAACTGCAGGCTGCTTCAGCAGCTTCAGGATGCTCACCAGCAGGTGCCGGTGGAGTACAACTACGAGGAGATCAAGCAGCTGCTCATGAGCACAACCGCCGCCGGTAGTTTGCACGGCGGCCATGAGGACGGCGGAATGGAAGGCTTAGGCGGCGGCTCGCAAGGGAAGGTGACGATGATGTAAATTGTTGACTGCTGAGATCGTCAGATGGACACAAGGAAAAAAGTGTGATTGATTGGTGATCAACGACGACAAGGTGTGTGTTTAATTTTACTGTTGTATTGATTTTTTTTCTTCTTCTTCTGATTTTACCGTGTAGTGTACTAGTGATCGTGTGTGTGTGTGTGGGCACCTTAATTCTATTACCCCTGTGTCATGGCTGCATACACGTGCAGGGAGTTGCGTGTTACTGGCTGTGTATGTGACCGTGACATGGGATCGAAGAGATTCTTCTGCCCTACCCAACCTCTCCTCCGATCCTCCCCCTCCTATATATTACTGTATGTTGTACTTGTCTCACTTTTTTCTCACCACCAGAGGTATACTACTGCTAGTGTCATGAGCATGCATATGATCTGATGAGGTACACTACTATGCTGCTGTGCAAAACTTGTTGCTACTGTTGTGTCTCACTTTGTTTGGACTGGGAGTCGTCTAGTAGCTGCTAGCACGGCACGCACCACCATGCATGGTACACTGATGTCTGCATGCACGCTACTAGCTGTTGTGACCAGTGGGCCTGATGTGATGCTAGTAAAGCTTTTGTGCCTGATTTTTGATGCGTTTTGGACGCTCATTCTTTGGATGAACTCTGGACCACTGATGTGATGCTAGTAGCTACTGTGCCTGATGTGATGCTTGGACGCTCTTGAACTCTGGGCACACTGCTGCTAGATGGGCTGTGACCAGTGGGTTGTGGCAAAAAAAAAAAAAAGTGCATGTGGGAGCACGAACCACGTACATCTCCTGTGAGTTGTAGCGGGACGTGCATGCATGCATGATTGGCGTGGATAGATGATGAGGACACGATGCACATGGGGGTACGGTGGAGAGGCCGTAATAAGCTACTCCCCGTCCTACCTACGGAGTATGTCGTCCGAAAAACATGTTTGTCACAAACACGCTTCCCGGACGTTTTTTTAACGATGGGGACGGAGGGAGTAGCTACTGTAGGAGTAGCTATAGCTAGCTAGCAGAGGCGATGATCTCGAGAGTCCGGCCTGCAGGTTGGCCGCGTGCATTGCTGCTAGTACGTCCATGTCGTCTGTACGCGCCGCAAGAAACGTGCCTTGTCTGACTGTCGACAGAAACTCGCATTGTTTAGCGCTCGTCGATGCAAAACAAAAGATTCCACGGTTCCACCAGAGACGGAGACAGAGAGAGATCGACCATCAGGTCAGTCAGGGCGAGCAAAAGATTCCCGCTCGCCCGCTCGGCCTAGATAGCTGCAGGTTTAACCCTACTAGCTAATTAATTAATTTAATGCAGTGCCTCATATGCATGGTCGGACAGACATTTCGTCCAACAAACAGTGTGAGGGATATCCGTCTCTTTGTCGTCGTCGACCTTGCTGCTTGCTCATATGCATGTGGATTTGTTATTTTTTGGATAATTTTATTTTTCTATTTCTATCTATTTTTATCTATCTATCTAATAGAAATAGACTTTTTCATAGGTATAAGTTTTGCATTTCTTATTTCTCTTAGAAATGTCACTGAAACTATGTAACATTGTAAACGCTGGGATACGTGGAGGCGCGAAGAAGAGCTCTTTCATGTTCTAAAACAATAGAAGATACCAAAACATCAGATGTAAAAGAAACAGGAGAAAATTGGTTAATTGATCCTTAGTTAAATTAAATTAGCTCCAATATAATCTATCATACTAGTTTTCACAAACATCAATCTTACCATCGTTTAGTCGTCATCCTACTTAATATGTTCATTATGTACTTGCTTAATTTTTACTGAATCATATCTAAAAAAAAAGGTTTACTGAATTAGTGAGTAATATGTGATATATATGGTTCACAAATAGAGAGAGCTAGCAGCACTATTCAAGGCATATATACAGCAATAAATTATTCCTGTGCTATCACAGTAAACTAATGCTAGTACACCCGTTGCAGAGTTGCAGTGAGATACTACTGATACTGAGCATTGTTAATTTCCCCAAACCGAAGAGAGATCACTCCTTGTCCGGTACACAGGACCATGGACTGCCAACTCACGCTTCTTTAGGCCGGCACTGTCACATCATAATTTATAATTTATATAGCTGGTCCTGGTCTCTTGTCCTGCATCATCCTACTACGGATTAGCAGTCGCAAATTGGTCAACTTGCACATCTTATTGTAATTAAATATATATATTATCTGTCTGGCTGTCTCTGCAGTCTGCTGATGAAAGGTCCTCAAACTAGCGCTGTCGCAACAGTTAAATTTGGTGAAATCTGATTATTTTTTTTTTTAAATTTGGTGCCATATGGGACACGGCTGGCTACCTATTTGTAGGTGTTGTAGAGCCATATAGGTGACTAACGTGGCGTCCTTCTTGTACAGCAGGCCACGAAAAGAGGAAAACGCATCCAGCACTGGCTTCTCTGATTCATATGGCTGTACTCTCTCTGACATTTTTTTCTCGTCCTTCTGGATACTAGCACAATCATCTCGTCCTTCTGGATACTAGCACAATCTTGATGACGTATTTAAACAACTTTTTTTGAGACATTATTCGTACAATCTATCCTTTAATACATATATAAATGTGGATTCTCTCCCAACTTTCTTTCATTTCTTACCTTTTTTTTCACAAAACTTTATATATATCTATGGTCTAAACTCGTGTCTACGAGTTATGAGTTTCGTCAGTCTGATTCGTCGATTCGAGAAATATGGGATGATATCATGCGGTCACTGAATACAATTTTTGAGCCGCATGCAAATAAATATGCACATGAAAAGTAAGAATATATATTTTTTAAGGAAAAGATATATATAATTTAATGTTGAATTTTCGGTGAGATGGTGTTTCAAAACTCATGTTCTGGACAAAATTTTTAGAGCACATTCAAATTTGAACAACATTGTTTCTTTAGAATGATTCGTCGATTGCCATTATTAAATACTAGGGATGATATCATGCGGTCACTGAATACAGTTTTTTGGTCAAGCCGCATGCAAACATATATATATGGATGTAGTAGGTTAATTGCTTCTATCCATGACAAAAGATTAAGAACTTGTCATCACCCAAATGTCAATTACCCAAACCCCCACCTCTACTATATCGAGGGTCACCCCCTCCCAAAAAGAGTTTTATATCATAAAATTTAATGTTTTGAATTTCCATGTGAGATGGTGTTTCATTTACAAACATGTAGAAACGGTTTAAATTACAAAAATCTTTTTAGAATACGCAATTGAATTTTAAACAACTTTAGGTGCTTGTTTTTTTTCTATTTCAAAAGAAAATGTAGTGGGAAATAAAAGCCTTAGTGGATACTGTATAGATAGCTAACATCACTTTTGAAAATGTTGCCATTATTAGTGGGGGTTAGGAATATGAGTTATAGATAAAAAAAAACACGGAATGGCCAGATAGGGGAACCGAATGTCAATTTTGGGTCCTGGAAGAAGCTAAAGAAAACCCAAAAATGGAATTGAAGTACTGATTTATTATATTACATGGCATTTTGTAGGATAGAAAATTTATTAGGCTGCAGTGGACCACGTGCTATGCGATTCTAATAAATCTCCATAATCAATTCTTACGGACAGTAATGCACTGGAAAAAGGCATGGATGTACAAATTGATTTTTACATCTCCATCTAATTCACTAATTGATGATGATGATGATGTATATATGTATATATAAAATTGTTGTAGTACAAAATTAGTGCAAAAATTGCCGACCAATTTTTTGGTTACTACTTATATGTAAATGAATAAGTGAATGCATATCATATATAATAAGTTCTAATGCCAAGTAATAATGAAAATATTTTTGTATAAATAGAAAAAGAGAGAAAAATTATGGGGAATAAAATGTCAAAGGGGTGCTGTAACAACCCCAAAATCCCAACTTTTAAAAAGCTTTTCCAAAACCTTGCTCGGTGAGTGAGGATGCTAGGAAACCACCCCTAGTTGCACAAGTAGATCCCACACTAGATGTGTGAGCATTTGCATTAATTAACTTGTGAGTTGCTTCTTATTTGCTTCTCATGATTTATTAATAAATGAATAATTAACTTTTATAATCAAAACCTGTCCGTGTGCGAGGATCAAGGACGCCCCTAGCATGGTTGGAGTTGTGATTTAGTGGACCCATGAAGGTGGTATAAATGTATGAAAATATATGTATACAAGCATATGTGCCAAGATGGGAAATAGAAACAGAAATAGAAAAGGGGAAAGAAATAGGGAGAAAATAGAAAGGATGAAAGTTGACCCATCTAATTAATGTGGCCACCCCCACACTTGCTCCTAGCCTTGGTGTGTAAAGTACTAAGTGCGCCACCCACCTAAGGAAGTAGGGACATCGGGAGCCGTCATGCCCACGCTAGCCCGTATTTCTCACCGTGGTTGACTAGTGGACCCAGTAGGGCCCACCTATCATCCCTTTCCATTTGCTCATCCCCTGCTTTTCTTCTATCCTTTGCTTTTCCACCTGCGAGCATCCAAGGATGGCAACACCATCCTAGCCATTTGTGCCCTTGCTATGCTAACGCCGCCACCAACCGCCTCATCTTTGCCCCTTAATTGACCGCCATTCAAAATTCGGAGCGGCAGAGCCCCCGTGAGCACCCCACGCCCCGAAACCCTATCCTAGGGGTTGCGATCACCCTACATGTAGCCCTACCACCTCACCTGGCCATTCATCGTTCGCCATGGCCATCAAGTAGCTATAAAATCTAGGCCTGTCCTCCTACGGACCTTACCTACAACCACCGCTTCCAGTGGCTTACCTACTCACCCACACCGAAGACTGAAGGAGAATGTCGCCATGGAGCCGAGTGCTGTCGGTGAAGGCGAGGATGATGCCCTGAATGGCTACTAAAAGGATCAAGATGCTCAAGAGAAGGGTGAATTGGGCTTCTCACAAATTTCTCACAACAATTAAATTCTACTGCTTAGCTCATCATTTCCCCTTATGTCTAGAAGTGTGTTCTAATGTTCTACTATAGAAAAGTTTTGCTCTCTAGGTTCCAATCCTACTCTAACGTGGCAATTCTAAGAATGTAAAGACATAATGTAATTGCTCAAATGTAAATACATAAAGCAAAGAGAAGGATAGAAACATGATGATATTTTCCTAAGGTATCGAGAGTCGGCAATCCCCACTAGTTCTTGTTAGAGCACCTGCGCAAGGGTATAGCTCCCCATTGATCCACGCAAGAATCAAATGCTCTCTAAGAGTTGATTCTTTGTCACTCTAACATATCGAATCACCCACAACCACTCACAAGATGAATTGGGTCATCCACAATCACCACCGGCCAATCACCACCAAGTCGCATAGGTGCAACCGACACGAAGAGTACAAATGTAGTGTGTGTTGCCCCAGCTGAACAAATGTGTTGCCCTAGCTAAACAAATGAGTAAGAGAAGTGAAATAAATGAGATGGATCGGTATAAATACCCCCCACTCAAACAGAGGAGATGAAAGGGTACAAATGGGCTCATTAAAAGTGATGACCGGACGTGTATGTCTGTAGGTGATCAAAACACCATAGAGGGTGTCGTACATTTGCCAATAACAACTTGTCCTTCCTGTCAAAGCATCAGTTGAATTTTGACCAGTATTTGATCACTATTTAGAACCTCTCTATCGTCGACCGGACGTGCCAGTAGCCAGCATCTAGTCACAACTTGACAACATCTGGTCTACTCTGGACCGCAAGCTAGTGGCATTGGCATGTCTGATTAGCTGCCAAGGGCAGTTTTCGGTTAGTCAAGTACTAGCATCCCATCATACAAAACAGCATTTATTCACTTCCAATTTGATGAACTTTGTGAATGGTCTTAGTTCCAATTGATCTCTAGGCCTTCCTTGTGTTAGCTAGTGCTAAGTTTGATAAGTGTGCACCACACCTAAACCATTCGACTCACTTAGATCAAGCTACTAGTGCATACCCCTTCATAGTACGACCAAAGGAAAAACAAAGTCCTAAACTACTCTATTTGTCTCTCCAACGCCAAACGACACTTAGAACTTAGTCATCTTTAGCCTTTTCATCCATGCTTTGAAAACCAAAACGATTTCCATTGTAGGGGCATGAAAACCATTAATTTCTCAAACAATCACCATCACAGTTAACTATCTAAAATACCTCTACAAAACACACGCCAGTCATAGTAATATTACGTTGTCATTAATCATTGAAACCCTCTAGAGGCCTAGATGCCTTCAGCTACATCGGCATTGCGGCTCTCCCTGCACTTCATTGATTCGCCACAGCCTCGCCACACCACTACATCGCTAGCCTAAACCCCTTGAGCTCATGGTAAGCTTCGCCATCCCCTTCTCTGTCACCGGCGAGCATGCTGCCATGGCCGTCACCATGGTTTTCCCACCGAGGAGGACCACGGCTCCACGCCTTTGAACATCACCATACACAACACTTTCACGCGCACTAGCACGAGCATGAGCCCTTGTGCAGCAATGCTGAGCCACTTAGGCTTAGGAATGCTGATGCTGGCCTTGCGTATGCACGCGCCCCTCCATGGCAGAGCACAAACACTGCATGTCATCATTTTGGCTGATCCAAAGCAGCAGAGACCGTGCATCCACCCCAATGAGCTTCACCTCGTTGTGATACACACGAGCAAATGACCGTAGAGGACTCGTAGGTTGCCCAATTATGTCTGTGACGTCGGTGAGGTTGCCATGCTAGATGTTTTTCCGATGCCAGCCGCCTCACTAGATGAGGACAGGTCGATGAAGTTTGTCGTGACCACACACACCTAGCCACATGCTTGGTTGGCCAGTTAGCTGCTCACCCCATCCCTAGTTCACCGAAGCCACTCATCCGCTAGACCTCCGTCGCGCCTATGACCGCATGGCACAGACTCCGTCTAACGTTTTGTTCGTCACGTCGGCGCTAGTCCTAACAGCACCCCTAGAATTAGTATAAGGCCGAGTCGAGGCTCGTAGCACCTTGTCAAACCCTGGCCAAGAACGACTTATCTACATATATAGGTATGAACATATAGCTGCTATGAAGCCCATACTAGGATGCTTCATGCAAGCCAAGTTGTTGAATAGTTAAATGGTGCCATCGATGTACACTAGCATGCATGTAACTAGTTGATTATCCTCCCTTCGCTTGGCATGGTCATGATATAAATGTTTTAAGGTCTGTCACAAGGGACGCACCTAATTCCTCCAGTTTTGTTGAGATGTCACTCTCATGTCTCAACAATCATATCGAGTGGAAGACAAATACGGCCAAGGCCAACAGGTCAACATGGCAATGGAAACATCTAATCTAGAAACTTCTACACGACGGTGAGCGTGTTTGCATTGTTTAGTCTGTATATATATAAGTAAGCATATATTAAGAAACAAACTCTACATAGTTCAAATGCAAAAACTACTCTTGTTAAACTCAAATGACGGAAAGCAAACATCTAATTTTTTAGTTTTCTTGTTTGATGGTCGACTCGATCGCTGCTTTTTTCTCTTAACCTGCCTGGTATTTTGTTTATTTATGTGCAATATTCAAAAATTTAAATTAAAAAAAAAGTCATCTAAATTAAAAAAATTCACACTTGTAGATGACTAAGATACACAACCTTTCAAAAAAATATCTTGTCGAAACTCGAGTTTTTTCGTTTATGAGATATAAAAATAATAAATTTTAAGCTAGATCTAAAATTTTGTCCGGATGATTTGGTAGAAATTTGTTATTTTTATATCTCACAAAAAGAAATCGAGTTTGGACAAGATATACATATGTATCATATATAAGAATCATCTACATAGTTCAAATGCAAAAACTTTTTTGTTAAATTCAAAGATGACACCAAACATCCAATTTTTTAGTTTTCTTGTTTGATGGTCGACTCGATTGCTGCTTTTTTCTCTTAACCTGCCTGATGTTTTGTTTTTATTTCAGACAATAGTCCGACAACACTGAACAATGGAGTGCACCACATCAATTAATAGTCCAGGTCCCTCCTGTTGGTCATCGTAGCCCAACAAGACAACGAGGTCAAGCCCAAACGAGTAGCTGCACCCTAAAGAATGAAGGAAGTAGTCACAGCCACTTTTTTTCCTTGGCAAAATTTGCAAAGTGGGGCGGCTTTGCTAGTGGACACCAAAAAAGAATATCAATTTGCAGATAGATATCTGGTTTGTTCTAAATTTACTAGAGGACACGAACACACATCAAATGGCCTTTGAACAGCAGCAGCGCGGTCCTCGAGCGATGATCATGACTATGTGCAGTCCTTGTGGGTCGATGGTGGCTAGGAGGTAGCATCATGGCCATGAGGAGACGCATCCTCGAGCAAGGTCCACAAACTCGGGATAGCAAAAGAAAGGAGAGAGAGAGAGGAAGAATAAGACAGGGGCAATAAAAACATTTCACTACTCTTAGTTTCTGGACTAGAAATCAATATTTTAATCTGTTTGGTGTCCTCTAACAAATTTGACACAAACTAGATTATCCGCCAGCAAATCAATCCTTTTCGGTGTCCGCTGTCAAAGCGACCTCACCTACAGTTTCTACCAGCAACAACAAATTTTGCCTCCACACTCAAACACCACACACACGCACATCTTACACATGCAAAAAAAAAAAAAAAAAAAAAGAGATTGGCATGCTCTCTATAACCTCCATTGTATGTACCTAGCTATTTTGGAAAAAAAAAATTCGTGCAACACCGGTGTTTAAAATTTAGTGGGTAGTGTCTCTCTGCGCTTTGGCATCACGACAATCATCTAACAGACAACATACTGGGACTATTGGCGCTATGGCGTTATGGCCACCATTTAACAGACAACATTATTCTCTAGTCCTACCCTCAAGAGTCAGGTCTCCAGGTGCTCACTCGTTCGATTTTCTGGTGGGGTCTGTTGTTTTCTTCTGCCTTGTTTGAAATCAAGTGTTTTTTTTAGAAAAAGGAATTTTTATTCTGGTCTCTGCAAGAGATTTGCACACAACCAATCCTTATTACAAAAGCAACATCTTAATATTTTTAAGCTCTCAAAAAGCTAAACCAAACGAAGGTGACGAAATGCCACAAGCTAGTTCACTGTGTATTTACGTGCAGCTAAATGAGGTCTTATATGGGGTTATACAACAACAGATTAGCAGAGCACAAAACACAGCAACAGTCAGCAGGCTCAGCAGGCTACTCTAACACAAGCAGGCTGATCATTTCAGAACTTGACATTGAGGCACGCACAAACAGGTACGTCACAGCAGAGCAAGCAAAAGGAACAGATCGAGAGAGGCGTGCCGTAGCTCATGAAGAGGAGCTGAGGAGGTCATGAAGAGGATGCTTAAATCAGAGGCACGAATCAGTGCGGAAGAGGAAGGAGGCACGAACCGAAGGCATGAATCGGTTTAGAAGAGGAAAGATGCATGAATCGAAGGCACAGATCAACATAGAAGAGGAGGGAGGAACAAGTCAGACTTAGAGGAAGCAGGAAGGAGGCACGAACCGAGATGGGGCATGCCCCCAAAACGGAAGGGCCCCAAAAGTTACAACGAAAAAGTTTACAAATTCAGCCCATGAATCGAAGGCACAGATCGTGATTCATAGAAGAGGAGGGAGGCACAAGTCGAGAAACTTAAGCCTCCATTTGAAGCTCACGGGCCTCCAAAAATCATTGGGAACAAAGGTCACCAGGAGGAGTCGGAGCAGCTGGATTCCGGCGGTGCCGTCGAGGACCAGGTGCACTCTCTTTTCTATCCCCACTGCATCATCCCCTTTCGATTCATCCGCGTGACTTAAAATCATGGTGACAGGTTTGGTTGTGGGATGAACTAGCCCCTTCTGAAGCAGGAAGAGCTATGTTGCACATGGTGATATATCATATCACACTGGAGTTCTAATGGTAGAAAATGGATAAGTGTGATCAACCTTTGATGCTATACGCTAAACAGTATGAACTTAATGTACCCAGGCTAGACCAGTTAATCTACTCCAGAAAATGCTCTTTAAGATGTATCGCCTTCTTGTATAATTGAACCAGAGGACTGCTAGTGTCAAGTTTTCCCAGTTATGATTGTTGCCATTAGCAAAAGGTTTTATAACATTGTTTGGATTATGGCAGTGAACGCATACTGTAGTACTCTCTTGTATATATGACTCTTTTCATCTTAACTGAAAGGTGGAACTCCTACTGCCCATGTTAAAAAAAGAAAAGAAAATCTGTAGTCTTGATGACTAAGAATCGTCCAACTTACTCTGATTTTCGGGTGAAAATGCCTTATAGGTATTGATGATACTGACTATATTTGGTGAGAAGGGCAGCTTTGAACATAACAGGGGAATAATCATTCTTCTAAATTGCTAGGGACTCCAAAGATCTAAAATGTCTGTTCAAAGCTTTATTCCATCTATCACTTGAATTATGCCGATTACTCTTGCATGTCTGGTTCATTACTTATACTGTAGCTCAACTAATACAATCTATTGCTCCTGGTAAAAAAAAAATGTACTCTGTTGTTAGAATTTGATTTGATTTTTTAATAAATATCATAGTTATTCACTAAGACTCTTTAATTGAATAGGGCACTGGCAATCATGGAAAATTCTCCATTGACCACACGTTTCTTCTGGTCACATTTGTTGCTTTCTCATGTCACTCCTCATCCACCCATCGGTCATCCCAACTGGTTAATCAGCGTGTAGTCCAGGGCAACTTGTTTCTGAGTATGACTGTAGTCCGGGGCAACTTGTTTCTGAGTATGACAGCAGGTAGCAAAATGCTTTGTAGTGGAATGTACACACCACTGGAAACACACACTTCTCAGACGTGGAGAGATGGCTCCTGCACTCATCTTTCTTCTCGTGTCTCATCTTCTCATCTTCTCATCTAATCCAATTGCAATCTTAGCTGCAGACTCAACCAACAGTTCCGAGATCGAACTGCTAGCCCTCCTCAACTTCAAACATGGCATAACTGATCCCTCTGGTGTCCTTAGCTCATGGATCATCTCAATCTCATTCTGCAGATGGAGAGGGGTCGTCTGTGGTACTGTTGGTAAGGCCCTTCCATTTCGTTTCCGTGTTGTTTCACTGGTACTGAACTCTCAACAGCTGACTGGGCAATTTATCCCCTTCTCTTGCTAACCTTACTTCGATAACACGGATAGATCTTGGAGGTAATTTCTTGTATGGACCCATCCCTGAGGAGTTGGGCACACTTCTAAGCTTCAGGATCTGATCCTTGCAAATAATAGCCTGTCTGGAATTATCCCTGCTAGTCTGTTCAAGGACTCATCTCAACTTGTCGTTATCAATCTTCAAAGGAATTTATTAGATGGGCCTATTTCAGTCTTTCATAATATGACAACTCTGCAAATTCTTAACCTTGCAGAGAACAACCTTTCAGGAAGCATACCTCCATCATTAGGAAACATTTCTTCCCTCACGGAAATTAAACTTGATTCAAATATGCTAGGTGAATCAGTTCCAGAGACTTTAAGTCAAATCTGGAACCTTAGTGTGCTAAATTTGGGTAACAATTCTTTGAGGTATGTGCCACCTGAACTCTATAACAGCTCATCACTAAGAATCCTTGACTTAGGCCTGAATGAACTTTCTGGACATATACCATCCAGCATTGGCAACTTGTTACCAAACCTTGAAATCCTGATCATGTCGGGTAACATTATCACGGGACTCATTCCACCATCACTAGCCAATGCATCAAAGCTCCAATTTATCGACCTTTCCAATAATGGACTAGCTGGTACAGTGCCACCTCTAGGATCTTTACCTGACTTAAGTGTACTACATCTAGGAAATAACTCCCTAATATCTGATAACTGGGCATTCATTACCTCTCTCACAAATTGCTCCGATCTAACGATGCTGATATTGAGTGACAACAGGCTTGACAGAAGTCTGCCGATTTCTGTTGGCAATCTTTCATCAAGTCTGCAGAGATTAGACCTTGGAAAGAACCAAATCAGTGGCAAACTACCAGAACAGATAGGCAATCTTCCACATCTCCAATTGCTTGCCATGGACCAAAACTCGATATCTGGAGATATTCCTTCAAGCATTTGGAATCTAAGCGCCCTGGTAGTTCTAAGACTATCCGAGAACAGATTGTCAGGTCAGATTGCACCTGCAGTGGGTAATCTCCTCAGTTAACCCAGCTTTTTATTGGTAACAACAATTTAAGTGGAAACATACCAGCAGGTCTAGGGCAGTTCCTGCGTTTGACAATGCTAAACATGTCTTCTAACAACCTTGACGGATATATACCAAATGAACTGCTAGATATTAAGCCCCTTTTTAGTTTGGACTTGTCAAACAACCATATCATTGGATCAATTCCACTATCCATTGGTTCGCTGGTACATCTTATCCTTGTAAATATTTCCCACAATCACTTGTCTGGGCAAATTCCTCCTTCACTCGGCCTATGTCTTTCCATCAATCAGATTGATCTTTCTCATAACAACTTAACTGGACAAATTCCAGATTTCTTCAACGAGTTCACATCGTTGGAGCTACTTGACCTATCCTACAATACATTTGGGGGGCCAATTCCATCCGGATGAGTATTTCAGAATACCACGGCAGTAATCTTAAATGGGAACATAGGGCTCTGTGTAAATGCAACTACCTCTGCATCTGTATTCCCTGTTTGCCCCAGAATAGTAGCTGGTGGAATAAAAAAGAATGAACACTTCTTGTTAATAGTAATTCCACCGATTACTATTGCCTTGTTCTTATGCTTATGCTTCACTGTCGCCCTTCTGAAGAGAAGAGCACAGATAGAGACTGCCCCATGCTACAAGCAGACAATGAAAAAGGTATCCTATTGTGACATCCTTAAAGCTACAAACTGGTTCTCTCCTGTAAACAAGATTAGTTCAAACTGCACCAGTTCTGTCTACATTGGCAGGTTTGAGTTTGACGCAGATTTCATAGCCATCAAAGTGTTCCATTTAAACGAGCATGGTTCTCTAAATAGCTTTCTTATGGAATGTGAAGTGCTCAGAAACACCCGCCATCGCAATCTTATGAAAGCAGTGACCTTATGCTCAACAGTGGACATGGAAAACAAGGAGTTCAAAGCTATAGTTTTCGATTTTATGGCCAATGGAAGCTTGGATATGTGGCTGCACCCCAAGTTGCAAAATAGCCCCAAGAGAGTTTTGAGTTTGGGCCAGAGAATAAGAATAGCTATGGATGTGGCTTCTGCTTTGGACTACATGCACAACCAACTGACACCACCTATAGTTCACTGTGATCTGAAGCCAGCCAATGTTCTTTTGGATTATGATATCACAGCTCGAGTTGGTGATTTTGGATCTGCAAAGTTTGTCTCTTCAGGTCCTGGTAGTCCAGAAGGTTTTGTTCGCGTGGAAGGAACTATTGGATATATCGCGCCAGGTAAATTCCCCTCTGTGATATGTTTCATAATATATTTTTCTTTGCTAACATGGAATTGTTTTTTTCAGAGTATGGTATGGGGTATAAAATCTCAACTGAGTGCGATGTATACAGTTTCGGTGTGTTGCTACTAGAAATGCTCACCGGAAAGCGACCCACTGACATAATGTTTAGCGATGGTATGAGCCTTCACAAGTTGGTGAGCTCAGCATATCCAAATGGACTTCACGAGGTTTTAGATCCCTACATGTTCCAGGAAGGAGACCTTGTATTTGCAACACTAACGCTGCAGTGTTATCTGGTACCATTGGTTGAAGTTGCCCTATTATGTTCCATGGAGCTTCCCAAAGATCGACCAGGAATACGAGATATTTGTGCGAAAATATTAGAGATCAGTGAGGCATTCCACAAGCCCCGGTGTCTTTATTGAATAAAATTCAACAGTGTGGATAGTTTATCATTTGCTATAAACTAGAACACCTTGAAGGAAAATAAGAAACTGCACTTATGCTCTTCTATGTACTCCCCTCTAACAAAAATGTATTTTCATGGTCTCCGGGAAAAAGGGTAGTTGCTATATTTCTGTAAAATTATTCTCAAAATAAGTTCAGTAGTTCCTTTTATACTTAAGAAATCTTGTTTGTGCTTCTATATACCACAACTACGGAACTACCACAGAAATAATTTTTAAAGTCGTCTCTTTATTATCAGGAACCAGTTGTCAGTTGGTACCAAAGGGCTAAAACAACTAGGTTGTTAAGTGGTGATTGTAATACTAAGTATTTTCACCTTGTGGCCAATGGTAAACATAGGAAAACAAGGATTTTTCGTCTAGAACAGGAGGAAGGAATAATAGAGGGTGATGAAAATCTTAAAAAGTTCATCACTAACTATTATAAAGGTCTCTTTGGTGAACCCGATGGCAATAATTTTTCGATGCTACAATCTTTTACAAGTGACATTGCACAAGTATCTCAATTAGAAAATGAGGTCTTAACAATGGAATTCACTGAAAAGGAGGTTAAGCAAGCTATTTTCCAAATGGAACATAATAAAGCTCCCTGGACTGATGGATTTCTGCGGAGTTTTACCAAGTTTTTCGGGAATTAATAAAAAATGACCTCATGCCTCTCTTTTACTGAATTTCACAAAGGCAACCTTCCTCTTTTCAATTTTAACTTTGGTATAATTACATTACTACCAAAACAAAATGAAGCTACACAGATTCAACAATTTAGACCTATTTGTTTGCTAAATGTCAGCTTCAAAATTTTTACAAAAGTGATGACTAACCGGATAGCACTAGTGGCTCAAAAGGTGATCCGGCCATCACAATCCGCTTTCATGAAGGGTAGAAATATTTTGGAAGGTGTGGTTGTTTCTGCATGAAACCATTCACGAGTTGCATAGGAAAAAGTTAGATGGGGTGATCTTAAAGCTAGACTTTGAGAAAGCCTATGACAAAGTGAAATGGTCATTCTTACAAATGGACGTTGAGAATGAAAGGTTTTTCACCGGTTTGGTGCAATTGGATTGACCAAATTGTGCGGGGAGGTAGTGTTGGTGTTAAAGTCAATGATGAGGTGGGGCATTTTTTCAAACTAAGAGGGGGCTAAGACAGGGGTGACCCCCTTTCTCCAATTTTATTCAATCTAGTTGCGGATATGCTAGCAACCCCGATTTTTCGGGCTAAGTCTAATGGAAATTTTAGGGGAGTTGTCCCTCATTTAGTAGATTCACTAAGACTCTTTAGTTGAATAGGGCACCGGCAATCATGGAAAATTCTCCATTGACCACACGTTTCTTTGGTCACATTTGTTGCTTTCTCATGTCACTCCTCATCCACCCATCGGTCATCCCAACCGGTTAATCAGCGTGTAGTCCAGGGCAACTTGTTTTGAGTATGATCAGTAGTCCGGGGCAACTTGTTTCGAGTATGACAGCAGGTAGCAAAATGCTTTGTAGTGGAATGTACACACCACTGGAAACACACACTTCTCGACGTGGAGAGATGGCTCCTGCACTCATCTTTCTTCTCGTGTCTCATCTTCTCATCTTCTCATCTAATCCAATTGCAATCTTAGCTGCAGACTCAACCAACAGTTCCGAGATCGAACCGCTAGCCCTCCTCAACTTCAAACATGGCATAACTGATCCCTCCGGTGTCCTTAGCTCATGGATCATCTCAATCTCATTCTGCAGATGGAGAGGGGTCGTGCGTGGTACTGTTGGTAAGGCCCTTCCATCTCGTTTCCGTGTTGTTTCACCGGTATCTGAACTCTCAACGGCTGTCCGGGAATTTACCCCTTCTCTTGCTAACCTTACTTCGATAACACGGATAGATCTTGGAGGTAATTTCTTGTATGGACCCATCCCCGAGGAGTTGGGCACACTTCCTAAGCTTTGATGATTCGATCCTTGCAAATAATAGCCTGTGCGGAATTATCCCTGCTAGTCTGTTCGAGGACTCATCTCAACTTGTCGTTATCAATCTTCAAAGGAATTTATTAGATGGGCCTATTTCAGTCTTTCATAATATGACAACTCTGCAAATTCTTAACCTTGCAGAGAACAACCTTTCAGGAAGCATACCTCCATCATTAGGAAACATTTCTTCCCTCACGGAAATTAAACTTGATTCAAATATGCTAGGTGAGTCGGGTTCGGAGACTTTAAGTCAAACTGAACCTTAGTGTGCTAAATTTGGGTAACAATTCTTTGAGGTATGTGCCACCTGAACTCTATAACAACTCATCACTAAGAATCCTTGACTTAGGCCTGAATGAACTTTACGGACATATACCATCCAAAGCATTGGCAACTTGTTACCAAACCTTGAAATCGATCATGTCGGGTAACATTATCACGGGACTCATTCCACCATCACTAGCCAATGCATCAAAGCTCCAATTTATCGACCTTTCCAATAATGGACTAGCTGGTTCGGTGCCACCTCTAGGATCTTTACCCGACTTAAGTGTACTACATCTAGGAAATAACTCCCTAATATCGATAACCGGGCATTCATTACCTCTCTCACAAATTGCTCCGATCTAACGATGTCGATATTGAGTGACAACAGGCTTGACGGAAGTCCGCCGATTTACGTTGGCAATCTTTCATCAAAGTCTGCAGAGATTAGACCTTGGAAAGAATCAAATCAGTGGCAAACTACCAGAACAGATAGGCAATCTTCCACATCTCCAATTGCTTGCCATGGACCAAAACTTCGATATCCGGAGATATTCCTTCAAGCATTTGGAATCTAAGCGCCTACGGTAGTTCTAAGACTATCCGAGAAAGATTGTCAGTCGATTGCACCTGCAGTGGGTAATCTCCTGCAGTTAACCCAGCTTTTTATTGGTAACAACAATTTAAGTGGAAACATACAAAGCAGGTCTAGGGCGGTTCTGCGTTTGACAATGCTAAACATGTCTTCTAACAACCTTGACGGATATATACCAAATGAAGCGCTTTCGATATTAAGCCCCTTTTTAGTTTGGACTTGTCAAACAACCATATCATTGGATCAATTCCACTATCCATTGGTTATTTGGTACATCTTATCCTTGTAAATATTTCCCACAATCACTTGTGCGGGCAAATTCCTCCTTCACTCGGCCTATGTCTTTCCATCAATCGATTGATCTTTCTCATAACAACTTAACTGGACAAATTCCAGATTTCTTCAACGAGTTCACATCGTTGGAGCTACTTGACCTATCCTACAATACATTTGTGGGGCCAATTCCATCCGGAAGAGTATTTCGAGAATACCACGGCAGTAATCTTAAATGGGAACATAGGGCTCGTGTAAATGCAACTACCTCTGCATCAGTATTCCCCTGTTTGCCCCAGAATAGCTGCTGGTGGAATAAAAAAGAATGAACACTTCTTGTTAATAGTAATTCCACCGATTACTATTGCCTTGTTCTTATGCTTATGCTTCACCTGTCGCCCTTCTCAAGAGAAGAGCACAGATAGAGACTGCCCCATGCTACAAGCGGCACAATGAAAAAGGTATCCTATTGTGACATCCTTAAAGCTACAAACTGGTTCTCTCCTCAGTAAACAAGATTAGTTCAAACTGCACCAGTTCTGTCTACATTGGCGGGTTTGAGTTTGACACAGCATTTCATAGCCATCAAAGTGTTCCATTTAAACGAGCATGGTTCTCTAAATAGCTTTCTTATGGAATGTGAAGTGCTCGAAACACCCGCCATCGCAATCTTATGAAAGCAAAGTGACCTTATGCTCAAAGTGGACATGGAAAACAAGGAGTTCAAAGCTATAGTTTTCGATTTTATGGCCAATGGAAGCTTGATATGTGGCTGCACCCCAAGTTGCAAAATAGCCCCAAGAGAGTTTTGAGCTTGGGCCAGAGAATAAGAATAGCTATGGATGTGGCTTCTGCTTTGGACTACATGCACAACCAACTGACACCACCTATAGTTCTTTGTGATCCGAAGCCAGCCAATGTTCTTTTGGATTATGATATCACAGCTCGAGTTGGTGATTTTGGATCTCGCAAAGTTTGTCTCTTCAGGTCTGGTAGTCCGAAGGTTTTGTTCGTGGAAGGAACTATTGGATATATCGCGCCAGGTAAATTCCCCTCGTGATATGTTTCATAATATATTTTTCTTTGCTAACATGGAATTGTTTTTTTCAGAGTATGGTATGGGGTATAAAATCTCAACCGGGTGCGATGTATACAGATTTCGGTGTGTTGCTACTAGAAATGCTCACCGGAAAGCGACCCCACCGACATAATGTTTAGCGATGGTATGAGCCTTCACAAGTTGGTGAGCTCAGCATATCCAAGTGGACTTCACGAGGTTTTAGATCCCTACATGTTCCAGGAAGGAGACCTTGTATTTGCAACACTAACGCTGCAGTGTTATCTGGTACCATTGGTTGAAGTTGCCCTATTATGTTCCATGGAGCTTCCCAAAGATCGACCAGGAATACGAGATATTTGTGCGAAAATATTAGAGATCAGTGAGGCATTCCACAAGCCCCGGTGTCTTTATTGAATAAAATTCAACAGGGTGGACAGTTTATCATTTGCTATAAACTAGAACACCTTGAAGGAAAATAAGAAACTGCACTTATGCTCTTCTATGTACTCCCCTCTAACAAAAATGTATTTTCATGGTCTCCGGGAAAAAGGGTAGTTGCTATATTTCTGTAAAATTATTCTCAAAATAAGTTCAGTAGTTCCTTTTATACTTAAGAAATCTTGTTTGTGCTTCTATATACCACAACTACGGAACTACCACAGAAATAATTTTTAAAGTCGTCTCTTTATTATCGGGAACCAGTTGTCGGTTGGTACCAAAGGGCTAAAACAACTAGGTTGTTAAGTGGTGATTGTAATACTAAGTATTTTCACCTTGTGGCCAATGGTAAACATAGGAAAACAAGGATTTTTTTCGTCTAGAACAGGAGGAAGGAATAATAGAGGGTGATGAAAATCTTAAAAAGTTCATCACTAACTATTATAAAGGTCTCTTTGGTGAACCTGATGGCAATAATTTTTCGATGCTAGAATCTTTTACAAGTGACATTGCACAAGTATCTCAATTAGAAAATGAGGTCTTAACAATGGAATTCACTGAAAAGGAGGTTAAGCAAGCTATTTTCCAAATGGAACATAATAAAGCTCCTGGACCTGATGGATTTCCTGCGGAGTTTTACCAAGTTTTCTGGGAATTAATAAAAAATGACCTCATGCCTCTCTTTACTGAATTTCACAAAGGCAACCTTCCTCTTTTCAGCCTTAACTTTGGTATAATTACATTACTACCAAAACAAAATGAAGCTACACAGATTCAACAATTTAGACCTATTTGTTTGCTAAATGTCAGCTTCAAAATTTTTACAAAAGTGATGACTAACCGGATAGCACTAGTGGCTCAAAAGGTGATCCAGCCATCACAATCCGCTTTCATGAAGGGTAGAAATATTTTGGAAGGTGTGGTTGTTCTGCATGAAACCATTCACGAGTTGCATAGGAAAAAGTTAGATGGGGTGATCTTAAAGCTAGACTTTGAGAAAGCCTATGACAAAGTGAAATGGTCATTCTTACAACAGACGTTGAGAATGAAAGGTTTTTCACCAGTTTGGTGCAATTGGATTGACCAAATTGTGCGGGGAGGTAGTGTTGGTGTTAAAGTCAATGATGAGGTGGGGCATTTTTTTCAAACTAAGAGGGGGCTAAGACAGGGTGACCCCCTTTCTCCAATTTTATTCAATCTAGTTGCGGATATGCTAGCAACCCTGATTTTTCGGGCTAAGTCTAATGGAAATTTTAGGGGAGTTGTCCCTCATTTAGTAGAGGGTGGTCTGTCTATTCTCCAATATGCGGACGACACTATCCTTTTTATGGATCATGACACACTCCAAGCCAAAGAACTCAAGCTAGTGCTTAGTACCTTTGAGCAATTGTCGGGGCTAAAAATCAACTTCCACAAAAGTGAGCTTTTTTGCTACGGACTAGCCAAGGACTGTGAACAGGATTATGCAAATTTGTTTGGGTGCAGGTTAGGACGCTTTCCTTTTAGGTATCTAGGTATACCGATGAACCATAAGAAATTGTCAAACAAGGATTGGGCTTGTGTTGAGGAAAAGTTCCAGAAAAAACTCAGCAGTTGGAAAGGAAAGTTGCTTTCGGTCGGTGGGAGACTTGTCTTAATTAATTCAGTGCTAACTAGTTTAGCTATGTTCATGCTATCTTTTTTTGAAGTTCCTAAAGGAGTCCTTGAAAAATTAGATTACTACTGATCCCGCTTTTTCTGGCAAAGTGATGGGCATAAGAAGAAATATCGGCTCGCTCGGTGGAGTGTTCTTTGCACGCCTAAAGAGATGGGCGGTCTGGGTATTCAAAATCTAGAAATTCAGAATAATTGTCTTTTGAGCAAGTGGTTGTTTAAGCTAATTAATGAGAATGGGGTCTGGCAAAATCTTCTTAGAAAGAAATACCTGTCTAGTAAATCTCTAACACAAGTGCAATACAGACCAGGAGATTCACATTTTTGGAATGGTCTGATGAAGGTTAAGGATGATTTTTTGGCTGGAGGAAGTTTCAAAGTGCAAAATGGGGAACAAGTCAGATTTTGGGAGGATACTTGGCTGGGAGACAGGCCTTTTAGTGAGAGCTATCCCAGCCTTTACAGAATTGTAAGACGAAAAGATGATACAGTGGCGAATGTCCTACGGACTGTACCACTTAATGTGTCTTTCAGGAGAGGGTTGGTAAGGGACAATCTTGCTTCTTGGTATGAGTTGGTGACTAAAGTTGTCCCGGTCCACCTCACAGTTGAGAAAGACGTGTTTGTGTGGAAGCTTGCTAAGAATGGTAAGTTCACAGTCCAGTCCATGTATAGGTCTATGATTCATCAAGGAATTGTTCCACAGAAAAATTATCTATGGAAATTAAGGCTACCATTGAAAATTAAGGTCTTCTTTGGTACCTGTAAAAAGGAGTCACTCTTACTAAAGACAATTTAGCAAGAAGGAATTGGCAAGGAAGTGTTAAGTGTTGTTTTTGCAGCTCTTTAGAGACCATCCAACACTTATTTTTTGACTGCCACTTTGCGAGTTTTGTTTGGAATTCAGTGAGGTTCACTTTTGGAATTCGACCACCCACTAGCTTTACTAATATGTTTGGTTCTTGGTTAAACGACTTATGTCCCAAGCTTAGAAACCAAATTTTGTTAGGAGCGGCTGCGCTTTGCTGGGCTCTATGGTTGAATAGAAATGATGTTGTTTTTCACAAGGCCACATCTAATACATATTTGCAAGTAATCTTCAGGGCGACTTACTGGATCTGTCAATGGTCCTTGCTGCATAAGGAGGAGGAGAGACCGTCATTCATGGACGGCTGCAGAAAATGGGAGACAACAGTTATGGCGGTCTTCTCAAAGTTTGGTTGGAACTTTCGGAATCGAATTGAAGCATAGTCTTAGTTCTTTTATAGGCTTTATGAGTCGTTTTTTCTGGTGAACTAAACTTTGTGTGGTTGTTTGCGTATGTCGCTGCCACTTTTATTTCCTAGCTTGGTTGTAAGAGCTTGAGCCTTTTGGCTTCCGTTTGTTCGAACTCTCAGCTGTGTACCATTCCAGGATGGTAGAGGCTGGAACTTGTTTCCATTATCTAAAAAAATTCTAGCCGCACCCTACTATTGGTTATAGAGGCACAACAAACTTTATGCATCCTACAAAATTGATTTTTGAGAGCGGTTGATAATACCAACCTTCTATTGTAATAACAGCCTGTGTTACCAATCCCCCCAGTACCAGTAATAGTTCATCTCTATTAGTTGTCATGCAAGAAAATTCATATTTTTTTCAAAAGTTGGATTAAGACAAACTTTACATCAAAATTACAGCTCGATGATGTAATTGAACCAGAGGCGGACTTCTAGCATCTAAGTTTTCACAGTTATGATTGTTGGCCTTCAGCAAAAGGTTTTCTAAAATTGATTGGGTTCTGGTAGTGAATGCATACTGTAGTAGTCTCCTGTATGTATGACTCTTTTCATCTTAACTGAAAGGTGGAACTCCTACTGCTCACATTAAAAAAAAAGAAAAGAAAATCTGTAGTCTTGATGACTAAGAACCGTGCAACTAACTCTGATTTTGGGGTGAAAATGCCTCGTAGGTATTTATTATACTGACTATTATTTGGTGAGAAGGGCACCTTTGAACATGACAGGAGAATAATCTGCTTCTAAATTGCTAGGGGCTCTAAAGATCTAAAATGGTTCAAATCTTTATTCCATCTATCACTTGAATTACGCCGATTACTCTTGTATGTCTGGTTCATTAGTTATAATGTAGCTCGACTATTACATACAATATATTGCTCCTGGTAGAAATAATATATGCACGTGGTTGTTAGAATTTGATTTGATTATTTGATAAATGTCATAGTTATTCACTGAAAGTCTAGTTGAGTAGGGGACTGGCAAGCATGGAAAATTCTCCATTGACCATGTTTCTTCTTGGCACCTTTGTTGCTTTCTCATGGCACTCCTCATCCACCCATCGGTCATCCCAACTGGTAAGTCACACCGTGTAGACCAGGGCTACTTATTTTTGAGTATGACTGCAGGCAACGAGGGGCTACAAGTTTTTGAGTATGACGGGAGGGGATGAATGATTTATTTATACTGGAATCTACACACCACGGCATCCCAAAAGGAAAAGTGAAAAAAAAAACACACTTCTTAGACGTGGAGAGATGATTCATGCCCTCTTTCTTCTCCTGGCTTATCTTCTCATCTTCCTGCCCAATCCAATCGCAATTTTAGCTGCAGAAGTGATTAACAATTCCGAGATTGACCGGCAACAATCACCGATCCACTTGGCGTCCTGCGGTTTTGGGGCAACAGCTCATTCTGCAGCTGGAGAGGGGTAACCTGTGGTAAGGCTCTCCACTCCGAGTTGTTTCGCTAGACCTGAACTCTCTACAGCTGGATGGGCAATTATCGTCTTCTCTTGCTAACCTTTCTTCGATAACACGGTTAGATCTTCGAACTAATTCGTTCCATGGACCCATCCCTGAGGAGTTGGGCACACTTCCTAAGCTTCAGGATCTGATCCTTGCAGATAATAGCCTGTCTGGAATTATCCCTGCTAGTCTGTTCAAGGACTCATCTCAACTTGAAGTTATCAATCTTAAAAGAAATTTCTTAAAGGGGTCTATTCCAGATTTTTACAATATGGCAACTCTGCAAATTCTTAATCTTGCAGAGAATCAGCTTTCAGGAAGGATACCTTCTTCAATAGGAAATATTTCTTCTCTCCGCTCTATTTTGCTCGACCAAAATAAACTTACAGGACCAATTCCAGAAAGTTTGAGTCAAATTTCAAAACTTCTTGAGCTGGATCTGAGCTTCAATAGCCTGTCAGGGCATATGCCCTTGCCTCTTTACAATATGTCTTCACTCAAACACTTAAGTTTAGGCAGCAATGGCCTTGTTGGGCAGTTACCATCTGAAATTGGTAACTCACTACCAAATCTCCAGGTCCTTAAAATGCAAAGCAACAGTCTGGAGGGCCTGATTCCTACTTCACTAGAAAATATGTCGAATCTCCAAGTGCTTGGTCTTTCAAATAACTCCCTGCATGGACGTATTCCATTTCTTGGGTCTTTGGCAAATTTGAATCAAGTGATACTAGGGAGGAATCGGCTAGAAGCACATGATTGGACCTTCTTTGCCTCTCTGACGAATTGCTCCTTGATGAAAATATTATCTTTTGAAGAAAATATACTGAAAGGGAAGCTACCGAGATCAGTATGCAATCTGTCCAAAAACCTAGACCGTTTGTTGCTTGGGTCCAACCAAATATCAGGGTCCATACCTGTTGGGATAAGCAATCTTGTTAACCTCACTGAGCTTAGCATGGAAAACAATTTGCTTTCGGGAAGCATACCGGATACAATAGGGAAAATGCGGGACCTATTTATCCTAAACCTATCCAAGAACAAATTATCAGGAGTAATCCCTTCCACAGTTGGTAACATTGCCGAATTGGGAAAGCTTTTTCTTGATGACAACAACTTGAGTGGAAGCATACCTAGTAGCTTGGGTCAGTGCTTGTCGCTGACTTATCTAAACCTATCTGCTAACAACCTTAATGGATACATACCAGAAGAACTATTTTTTGGTTTTTCTGATCGTCCCCTTTCTTTGACTATTGATTTGTCGCACAACAATCTCACCGGGGAACTACCAGAGGGAATGTGCAGATCAACAGGTCTTGTTCTTCTGAATGTTTCCAATAATCTTCTTTCTGGACGGCTTCATTGGTCTGGAGGATGCTCTGCTCTATCATCACTTAGCATGGAAGGAAACAAGTTTCAAGGGGAAATTCCTGCAACATTCAGCTGGTTAACAAATTCGATCTATATAAACCTTTCTCGAAATGACTTATCTGGTAATGTGCCTGAATTCTTTGAGAACTTCACTATGTTAGACCAACTTGATCTGTCCTTCAACAACTTTGAAGGACCAATTCCGACAAGAGACCTTTACAAATTCAACTATGGTACATTTGGATGGCAACATGAGGCTGTGTTCAAACTTTCCCGTGCTATCACTACCACCTTGCCCTAGCATCTCATCAGATACTAAAACAAGGAGCCATAGGAACCATCATGTCCTATTTATGGCAGTGCTCATACCCACAGTCACTATAGCCATCTTGCTATTGTTGTTCTGTCTGTTCACTCTCTGGAGGAAAATGGAAGTGCTTATGTCTGCACTGCACAATAACATGTGGTATCTGTTGAGTAAAGTATGGTATCTGTTGAGTAATATAGGGTATATGTTGAAGCTTGTAACTTGTTGGACCATGAGACTAGTGTGTACGTTTACAGAGTTCATTAGGAGATGGAATGTATTGTGTTTTCTTGGCATCAGGAGAAGAGAAGTGGAAATATTTCCAACCTACCAGGAAACACTAAAGAAGGTATCCTATGGTGACATAGCTAAAGCTACAAACTGGTTCTCACCGTCTCATAGAATCAGCTCAACTCTTACTGCATCAGTTTATGTTGGTAGGTTCAGGTTGGACAGAGACCTTGTTGCCATCAAAGTATTCAACTTGAACAAACACGGCTCGCTTGAGAGTTATTTAACTGAATGTGAGGTGCTAAGAAGTATACGGCATCGAAATATTCTTAAAGCCGTGACCTCATGTTCAACGTTGGATACAGAGAACAATGAATTCAAAGCACTAGTTTTCCAGTTCGCGTCTAATGGCAGCCTTGAAAGGTGGCTTCATCCTAATCGACAGGCTGAGAGACTTAATAGAACATTAAGCTTGGGACAACGAATATGCACAGTAACAGATGTGGCTTCTGCTCTGGATTATCTTCACAACCAATTGATACCACCTTTAGTCCATTGTGATTTGAAGCCAAGCAATGTTCTTTTGGATTATGATATGACTGCACGTGTTGGTGACTTTGGTTCAGCGAAGTTTCTCTCTCAACATTCTGGTGACCTGAAACCCTTGGACGGTATCCAAGGAACAATTGGATACTTGGCACCTGGTATGTTTGATCCGGCCCCCTTTTCTTTGCCTGCTTATGCTAATGACTTATCTAGTAGTATCAAGTGCATTACTACTTTTGCAGAGTATGGCATGGGCTACGGAATCACCACACGAGGTGATGTGTATAGCTTTGGAGTCCTCCTCCTGGAGATGCTTACGGGAAAACGTCCAACTGATGAGATGTTTGTCGACGGACTTAACCTTCACAATTTTACCAAATCTTGTTCCCAACTAGAGTTGCAGAGATTCTAGATCCCCGTATGTTGCATGAGAAATCCCAACCGTGCACAGAAGTATGGATCCAGCGCCACATTATACCCTTGGTTGCGCTAGGCCTGTCATGTTCCATGGATTCTCCAAAAGAGAGACCTGGTATGCCGTATGTGTGTGCAAAACTCTCTGCTATGAAAGACGACTTTCTGAAGTCTCATGGTCAATTATTGAACTCTCCTTGATTGTGCTAGTATGATTGATTATATGTGTAGACTGCTTATTTGTAACTGAGGGCTTATCTTGACTGGCTGAGCTAATGTTTCCAGAGGATATTAAGAGCTGTCATTAGACAACTCAAATTCATAAGGAATAGCTAGTATTAAGCTTGATTTTTCCCCTATCTGTATATGCATGGCATCGCTTGTGAGAGTATTGTAGTCATTGTTTTTTTAGTTTTTCAATAGGTTTACATTATTTGATTTGTTAAACTTTTTAAACTTTAAAAATACAAACTATTAGAATATATTTTAAAATGCTCGATTTCAAACATATTTCTTATTTTTTAAAAACAATACTTTGAAAATCCTTCTACGATAATTTTAAGTTACTATTGAAAAATTTAAATTACCATTTTTAAAACTTTTCGATCTTTATTTTGAAAATGGATCAAAACCCTGATATGAGGCTTAATCGAGTTGTTAGAATTTATTTTTCACTTAATAAATTCGTGCAAACAAATTAAATGTAACTCTATTAGGAAAACGAACTCCAACTTTTTATAAAATTATTTTTATTTGATAAAATAAAAACAGACTAGCTAAAGCTTGGATAATTCTACAAGAAATTTAAATCATTTATTTTATCTAGTATTTTTCTATTTACATTATAAATAAAAATGTTTTTGTTGTGATAGGTGGTCCCACTCATTGTTCTGAGTATAAGCCAACCGTTTAGATGTGCCCCTAAACTCTCCACGAATACATGAAGTCACCCATCACACGATAATAAGTTACTTACTTCATCCTAAAATGCATGTTATTTTCTTTTTTGAGAAACAATTATCGGTATTTTTATAAATAATAAATATTATCGATTAGTATCATCAGAAAGATCTTTAAATTTAGTTTTTTAATAAATTTATTTAGAGATATAAATATTACACTATTTTTTATAAATCAAATCAAACTTATGGCATGCACACCCAAAGCGATAAGAATTTTGGGACGAGGGAGTAGTTGATTATTTTTATCCCTGGCCTTATAAATCATGTGAAAAGCACCACACAACAACCGGGATGGAAAGCCCCTCGTAGATCTCAGAATCCTTGGAGAGAACGACCTTATCCGCCTCCATTTCTTTAGCGGTAAATTTCCGACCCATATCTCAGCCGCAAATCCATTTCCGCGATCGTTCGCTCCTTCTGGAACAGAGCGAATGATTAGACAGCCACCACCAGCTCACCACCGCTCAACTGCCTGGCGTAAGTCCAAAACAGAATACATTTATTTTAAAATGTTATAACTTCTAAACTATATATTTATTTTTAATCTTGTCTGCATCAGTGTATTCTTTATGATGAGATGAACAAAACTACACTCCACTTACATATGTTTTCAAGATTTTTTTTTTATACAAGCAAATTATATGTATTAACTTATAACATATAACTTATGCAAACAAGTTATATTAAATAACTTTTCTCTAGTCGAATTTATTTAGTGGCATGGCCCACCCATATAGATGTTCTTTTTTCTTTCTTCTTTTGTTTTTGTTTTCTATAGTGTTTTTGTTATATATTTATATAAATTCTACTGAGTTATTTTCATACATATTTTTCATATTTCTACTAATAATAATGATATTAATTTGTGCATCTAAGTTCTTAAATATAACTTATACGCCTAATTTTACATCTAAGTCATTCATCAAGTTATATATATTTAAGTTATACAAACAAGTTATAGATAAAAGTTTTTGTGTATAATTTTTGTAGCTCTCTATGAGATTATATTGATAAGTTTGTTCCGTAAAATATTGTACATAAAAGTTATGCATACAACTTTATCGTGTAAGTTATATGTATAAGTTTGTCACTTAAGTTATATGTATAAGTTATATGCAATACTTTGTCGTTGGAGTTATGACTCTGTAACTTTCTAAAAACAGTTACGATTTTTTATCAAAAATGGAAAACTTTCCTAAAAAGGAAAGTTGCGGAAATTATTTTTTACTAAAAATTGAAAGTCACTGGTTGTCGGAACGTTCACTGGATTTCAATCTGGTGAACGTTCGCTGTTTAGCTGCTCCTTCAACCGCAAATCCATTTCTGAAAGGTCACTCTTCTTTTTTTTTAACTTTTTTTCCTTTTAGGGCACCAAAAAATTTTACGGGGCCAAAACTCATCCTTCACGTCCCTTTCTTCGTGCTTCGTCTTTTCAACGACTGCTACTATAAGCCTAGGACAGTCCAAAGCCAACTCAGAAAGTCTATCTATGTAATAGTATTAAAACTCTTTTGTTATAATCAACTAGGACTAGCAAATATGTCCTGCCCTCTGGATTATATAAAGAGAGATAGACACGACCCTTGTATATAATTAATCTCATACAGACACCCAATGTAAAGGTACACATCGAATTGAACATAAGGTATTACGCTTCTCAGCAGTCTGAGCCAGTATAAATCGCTATCTAGCGCTCACGATCAAATTTCGCATACACCAAAACTCACCAAACATCGTCTCGAATACCTCGTGACGTGTTGTCGATCATAAAACACCGACAAGTATCTTCAAGAGTACCTAAAAACACACACGCCTTTTACTAAGACAAAAAACGACCTCACCCCCACAAAAGGACCCTACTGGTAATCTACAGGCTCAAGAGAAGGGCTTCCCTGAGCCTTTGCAAGACTCCAGTAACGATCTTCCTCACTTGCGAGCAGCAATGCTCTAGCCAATTCAGGAGGAGTAGCATCAAAAACGCATCGATTGCGATGGTTCCAGATTGTCCATGCCCCAAGGATGATAAGCGAGTTGAGATCTCTTTTGTGTGAACCATCCAATCTTGACTCTGCCTTGGCCCACCATTCATCAAAGGAGGGTTCATCTTGTTGTGGTGAAAGGGCTTGTAAACCCACCTTCCACAGCAAAACAAACCAAAATTCTCGCGCAAACACACAAGACACTAACAGATGATTGATATACAGAGAGACAATGAAGAAGGTGTCTTATGGAGACATTCTTAAAGCTACCAATTGGTTCTCTCCAGTCAACAGAATTAGCTCAAGCCATACAGCATCAGTCTACATAGGCAGGTGTTGCCATCAAGGTACCTCATCTTGATGAGCAAGGTTCGCTCAATAGCTTTTTCACAGAGTGTGAAGTGCTAAAACATACCCGCCATCGCAATCTTATTCAAGCAATTACCTTGTGCTTGACAGTTGATTTTGAGAACAATGAATTTAAAGCTCTAGTATACGAATTCATGGCAAATGGTAGCTTGGACATGTGGATACACCTGAGGCTACACCAACGTAGCCCTAGGAGGGTGTTAACTTTAGGTCAAAGGATTAGTATTGCTGCAGATGTGGCTTCTGCTCTTGATTATATGCACAACCAATAGACACCTCCATTGATTCACTGTGATTTGAAGCCTAGCAATGTTTTGTTGGATTATGACATGACCTCGCGCATTGGGGATTTTGTGATGAGGACATCGCCACGCTGGACACACCGACGCCATGGTTTTCTCCAAGTTGCAACTCATCTCCAACTCAGCAGCCACGTCACTTTCGGATTCAGCAGACACGTCGTCAGTGTTTTGATCATAATTCTCTCATACGACGTCGAAACGAGGCGTGTGAATATGCGTTGGAAAGGGGACGACGACACCTGGTTCTGGTCCTAGCTCCAGAACATTCGTGGATCATGCTGTGTGACCACAAAAAGGTGCTGCGACACCTATTTTTGGGCCAACTTGGCCTTGTATCAAGTTGGGCTTGTGGCCCATGTTGTGGGCGCCCCCTGGTGCGCCTCCAACCCTAGGACATTTATATCTTCGTAGCCGCCGCCAAATAGACTTGGGTTTTGTTTAGAGTTTAGTTTTCCTTCGAGAAACTGAATCGTTCATTGTAACTGTGGTGACAAATCCTTTTACAGTGATCCAGGGCCCCCGTTCTTGATCTCCTCCACTGTGTCGATTAGTCCTTTGAAACCGAGTTCTTGAACCTTCAATTGATATTCGCTTCATTCATATTTGCAATTTCAGATTGCGTGTGTTCTTCGAGTCGCTTGCAGGAACAGCCTTCTTGGCGAGGTCAATCAAGTTGTGCTTGGTTGATAACCAACGGAGCAGTGGTGTAACGGTTGCAGGGTTCGAATCGTGTCTGATTTGAAGCCGGATCGCCAACGTCGAGTTCTCCACCAATCGAACTTACCAATACCTCTCGGAAGATCGGGCCGTGTCTCATCATTTTGGGTCAGCAAAATTTCTCTCTTCAGGTCTTAATAGTACCCCAGAAGGGTTGGTTGGAGACTCAGGAACCATTGGATATATTGCACCTAGTAAGTTGTACTACTCATTCTTTTATGGACTATTAGACTTTTCTTTTGCTAGTTTATGAGTAAATGATGTTATTACTCCTGTTTTGCCAGAATATGGGATGGGATGCAAAATCTCAACCGGTGGTGATGTTTACGGTTTTGGGGTGTTACTACTAGAAATGCTCACGGCAAAGCGACCAACTGACACACTATTTGGCAATGACCTCAGCCTTCATAAGTATGTAGACTTGGCATTCCCTAACAAAATTAATGAGATTTTAGATCCGCAAATGCCACATGAGGAGGATGTTGTTGTTTCTACTCTATGCATGCAAAGATATATCATACCATTGGTTGAAATTGGCCTTATGTGCTCCATGGAATCACCGAAAGATAGACCAGGAATGCAAGATGTTTGTGCAAAACTTGAGGCCATAAAAGATGCATTTGTGGAAACCTTTTGATAATGGCAATGGCAATGCAGTTATGGAAATGGAATTTTGGCAAGGAACGATAATTTAAGGCGATTGGAGGGATGTATCATGCACAGGGAGAAAGAAAATGGCTCTCTAATGTAGGATATATCTTTGCATGCATACATGGCCAAAAGTCAGAAACACTAAGCCTTCCTCTTAATGAAACACATGTTAACAGACGTATTCTCGAAAAAAGAAACACTAAACCTGGATATATGGCCACTTGGCTCATTAAACATCTCTGCAGTGGGATCTGTAATAACATTATTAACAATCAAATATTTATTTACTCAAGTGATATTTTTTCTAGAAGTTAGTCATGACTCATGAGTGATGACAATGTATATAGCAGCCTTCAAAGGCACGAAGAGCTCTCTTAACTATTATTGTATATTTATACAGTAATGTTTCTCTAATTGGAGGTTCTTGTATTTTAGCCTATTTGATTTGTGCTATTATGCGCTTTGATTCTTTTTCCAATTTGACCAGTAATTTTTCAAGTTTATAACCACATTCTGGTAGCTGGCTCCACCACTGTCCGTAACACTATGAGGAGTTCCACTTTATAAAGTTATGAAGGAAACTTGAGATGAACCGTCCTAAACACTGTTCAGCTGTGCATGAGAACTCATGATTCATTGCTGGACCAGCTACAAGCACCAACAATGCCCTTATTCTTTCTAGATGTATTCCAAGTCTAAACCTATAAATTTCTGTACCAGTTAACATCCTAGAATGTAGCTTAGCAAGAATACAAATGAAAAACCTAGTATACTCTGCTAAATCTGCATATGAGGGATTTTTTATTAGGGCTGTACAGTTTGGGCCTTGGGAAAGAATCTGGAAGAGCTGGGCACTAGGCAAATGCAAGTTCTTCATGTGGTTAGTGGCACACAATAGGTGCTGGACTGCGGACCGTCTTGCTAAAAGAGATCTGCCCCACCCTGAACATTGCCCGCTCTGTGATCAAGCTGAGGAAACGATTGATCATCTACTGATCTCATGTGTCTTCTCTAGGCAAGTATGGTATAACATTCTACTTAAGGTCGGCCTGTAGAACCTGTCCCCCCAACCTAACAACAACTACTTTGATGCATGGTGGGCAAGCACAATTTCTGGTGTTGATGATCAGACTATAGAAGGTCTCAATTCCATTATTATTCTGGGAGCTTGGTCCATTTGGAATCACCGCAATCACTGCATGTTTGATGGGATTCGACCAAACCTATCTAGTGTTCTGGTTTCAGTAAAAGAAGAGTTCCTCCTGTGGAGTTTGGCCGGGGCTTAGGGATTATCCAATCTCCTTGCTCTACAGCCAGTCAATGCATAAGTCCCCCTCTAGTGGTCTTGGGTCATGTTTGAAAAGTGTGTGAGATAGACCATTTGATGTAAAAGGGTGTGTGTATGTGTGTGGCTGTATGGGGTTTCTAAACCCACTACATTTTTCTTTTTAATATAATGATACGCAGCTCTCTTGCGTGTTCGAAAAAAAAAAAAGTAAACTAAAAAGAACATTTACCTTCAAGGTCTTGAGTGCTTTGCAATAATCGAGTCATCCCAGTGTGTGCATCAACATACACATTGCAATATGCTATCCAATGTACAGCATAAAAAGTTTGTGCTCCCTTTCTTCAGTGGCATGAAACCTCATAAGCACCAGAAATGTCCTTCAAATAGCCAAATAGACTGTAAAATGTTTTCAGATGCGACCTGTAATATACATAGATGAAACAAGGCCAAAGGAAGCTCAAATTTAGCCTGGCAACCATGTCATTCTTTAAACAATAACATTTGACCTCACTCTTATTGGCAAGCCGAATCTGCTACTGATTTCGCACGCATGATCATAAATATCGAAAGAAAAAAAAAACCACTTCATCCGAGACAGAAAAGGAGGGCCGTTGGGACACAAACCGGCAGCGACACTATCAGTGTCGACACTAACAGAAGATGAAGCTGATAAGAGGCGGCGAGCGGCGACGAGACTGGAGAGCAGAGCGTGGAGTCGCGAGGATGCACCGGACGGGTGGGTATGGGAGGCGCCCCCGCCTGCCCGGCGACGGACCGGAGTGGCGTATTGCGATGTCTGTCACGGTCACGGATGACTCGAGCAGAGCAAGGCGTAAAAGAGGAATACGCAAGCTAAGGCAGGAGGGGAGGAGAGGAGATGGTACTGGTAGTAGTAGCGAGCATATGTCTCTATGACCTGTGGGCCAATGCGGTAAGTGGATGTAATAATAGACACTTGTGCAAGCGAAACTCTTAAAAAACTCGACCAGGCGGCTTCTCTGGCCGAGAAAATCTCCGAACCCTGGCCCCGCCCAGACACCATGACAATACCCGCGGGGACCGTTACCTGGGCCGGGCCACAAGCCGGAAACACTGTAACCCGCAGGCCGGAGGTCACCGTAACCATGTGGACCGTTGCCACAAGCCGGAACGGGCTGTCCAGCAGTGCTTTAGCCCACGGGGCCAGCGAGGGGATTTGTTTAACCACAGCCTGAAATTCGTCCCAGCCGGAGATCGAACCCAGGACCTGTAGAGTGCCACTCGAGTGTCTTAGCCGTCTAGACTAAGCACCCTTTGGCTGCAAGCGAAACTCTTGTAACTGAAACGTCAATAACTCGATTAAATATATCCAGGAAATGCCAAGGTCGGAGGAAGCTTGGACTCGTTCGCTCCGCCTCCGCGCGATCTCAGCGTGTGTCAAGTCAAAGCTGCAGCAGGGAAAGCTAGCCGCGAATTCCAATCTGGACAATGAATTCTGAACAAACCGAGAGGGGAAAAGGTTGCTCAAAAAAAAAAAAAAAACCGAGAGGGGAAAAAGAAAAAAAGAAACGATGCATGCACGCTGGATACATCCAGCAGGATCACGCCTATAATTTTATCACACGACCATCAATTTTTTTCATATTACCCCTTAAATATCATGGGAATGAGATGGAACGAAACAAGCAGTGGTAACATATTCTGAAATACTTTTTGCAAACAAATGAAAGGAAGAAGATGAAATATTACATAGGAGAGCAGATTAAGGTCACACTATGCGTACCTGATTTGGAAGGCTTTGCAGTGGCCTAGCTAAACCATTCAGAACTTGCTGAACATAAAAGACACTGCCACCAGCCGTCAATGCGTCTGAACAGGACACAAACAATTGTAAGACCAAAGTGGTCTTGAATTTTTCTCATCCCAACAACATGTGTTCAACGCGGGCACTTGCTCACAGCAAAGCGATTAACCCTAAGTACAATTTATAAGATCCTAATCAATTAAGAGCAAAACAAATAAACAGAGAACAGTTGACTGTGGTCGCACTGAAAAAACTAGCAGTGCACTGGTATTGCTACCAGCCAAAGAGCAGTTCACTGCAGTAGCACTGGAATATCAAGCGACGACCGATACACTGAAATATCAACATGCCGATCGTGCGCGCATACAACTCGTTCGCCAACATGCCAATCGTGCGCCCATACAACTCGTTCGCTGCACACCATCTGGACTCTGAAGTCTTAACAAACCGAAACAACATAAACGAAACATACATGCTGGACATATCCAGCTAACAGAATCACACACCTATAAGTTTTATCACACGACACGACCATCAAAAAGGAAGTTTATGATGGAAAACCCATCGATGGGATGGCCAACAAAACAAGCACACGATGGAGCACAACAAACATCAAACATGCAAGTGGCAGGATCCGTCGCCGGAGAATCAGTGAGTTCGAAGCTCACCTAGGCAATGTACGACATTGCCAGACAGAAAAAACGAGTTAGTAAGCAAAACTAACATATGAAATTAGCGTCAAGACGAAGAATGATGGGGAACAAAACGTACCTGAGGGCAGATCCCCTGAGCGATTTCTTCTTGTAGTAACATGAGTGGCGTGGCTTCACAAAGAGGGAGGGATGGTGGCTAGTCTCCAACCCATCCCACTCCAGCGCATCCCAGACATCCTTCTCGATCTCGACTGTCGGCTTCTCCATGTGTGTGCCACGGCCTTCTATGGATGGCAGTCGGCGTAGGCCCCAGCATCCCCTGATCTTGATGGTTATGAGCGCGGGCGCCAGCATCAGCATCTGGACCTCACATATCTGCCGCAACATTGGGAGGTTGTGCAGGTGGATGGTTGTCAGATTGGGGAATGCTACGCGTGCCTCTGGGTGCTCTTCGTCCAGTACGAATACATGCCTCAGGTCCATGCAGTCGATGATGTGGAGTGTCTCCAGTCTGGGGAAGGAGGAGACCCACACTGGAAGCACGAACCGGAGCCTGGGGCAAGCACGCAGGTTCAGGTGCCGCAGTCCTCCAAAGGAGCTGTAACGGTGATAGGAACCACGTTTGCTCCAGATGCAGCGGGCCATCAGGAGATCCGATGCCCAAATAGTCTCCAGAGCCTCGAAGCCATATGTTCCTGGAAAGACAGTATCCAACTTGGGGCACCTCTCCACACGGCATTGCCTAAGGTAATCCCATTCATTCATGGGCATGTTTGCACCGGTTGAGATGTCATGCAGGTGCAGGGAGTCAGCACACCTTCTCATCAGAAGAGCCAAATTATTACGCGCAGGGAAATATCCAAGCAGTTCGCTCTCCAGACCACGGCTCCCCTGGGCAATCCCTACATGGCGATTCAAATCGGTAGTAGTCGGAGCCTGTGGGAAATCCTGCATTGGAGCATCGCCAACCGTGGCATGGACATCATCATACTGCTTTGCCTGTGCAAGCACCCTGTGGGTAGCTTCAGGTTGAACATCCTCCCCACTACTATAAACAATAGGCACAGAGGTGACAAGGATATTAAAATAAACATCCACAAGGCGGCCTTTGCCTCTGTAACAGTCTATTGCTGGCCACAAGGATCGAGCAAGCCTTGCGTCTGAAAGAATGGCATGTATCTGCAGCCTGAAGGACTTTTTGGTATGGTCTATGGATGGCCGAGAATATCCAGTCCCAGCTCGTGTGTCAATGCATAGGAGCTCTAGTTGTGGATGGATAGCATATCGACTCTTCTGATCCCATCTTATCGCAACAAGGTGTTCACAGCCCAGCAGAAACAATCGTCTGAGACATGTGACTTGCATCACCATAGTTGTAAAGTCAAGTATCTTGATTCCTGTTCCTGACAGGTCCAGCTCCACAAGATTAAGTAGTCCACGCAGAAACAAATTCTTCAAACTTGTGCAGCCCTCTAGGCATATCCTGGAGATCTTGGCATCCTTCTGATCTGTAGAAGATGGACGCAAATTTTCAGGAGGTAGTAGATTAATAGCTGGTGTCCAATGGGATGCTGCTCCATAGCCATCGAGGCTGAAGGAAATGAGAGATGGTGGAAGCTTATGAGGTGCACCAACACATTCAAGTCCAAGGCAGCCATCAAGAAGCAGCACCTGAAGGCTACTTGCCTTTGACAGGCTACTTGGTACAACTTTCATCTCCTTGTTGCCAGAGAGATCAAGTATTTGTAGCTTTCCCTTGTCCATAAATGAGTCATCTGCGTCTATTGTTTCCGCTTGATAAATCCTAGGATTGGTAATCCTTAGCCTATAAAGGTGGGGTAGTATTTTCCTTAGTTGATTGATGTACTGCCAGCTCCTAACTCCCTCTATATTTAACTCCTTCAGGTCACTCATGAGGTCCATCTTCTGTTTGGATAGTATCTCGTCCCATTCTGTGTAGCGTATCACGAGCACCCATAGACGAAGCAAGAATGTCCACTCTACATCTGTATCACAGTATTGTTCACTTGGCTTGTGCTTACAGTTGTCCAAACCAAGGAATCTTAGGCTATTGCACATGAGGAAAGGTGGTGATGCAAAACTGAAGGCACAATAAGAGAGAACCAGCACAGCAAGGCTCCTGGAATATTTGAACATGTCAGATGGCAATACGGCTGTGCAATCTTGTCCTTCAAGTGACGGTGGATGATCTGATCTTTCATATGGTTGTAGGTGACCTGGTCTTTCAAATGCCAAGAAGACCGACGATGCTTGAACTGGTATATCTTGAATATCATCCACTTCATGTTCCTGGGAGGTGATTGAAATCCAACGATCTTTAACTAGACACCTCGTAGAAACAGCTAGAGGCTTTGTAATCTTCACTACTGAAAAGGTAGGATTCAATTCTTGAAGCACACGATGAAGCAAAGGAGCATCGCAGTCCCATCTTATCTCTCTATGCAATGCATTTCTGATCTCCATTTCTTTATTACCTTCTATGATTCCAGCACACATCCAGTAGTTAGAAGAATGAGCAGCCCAACCCAATCTAGTGATACTTTGGAAATTATAATGTAGGGATAGCTCAAAGAGGCAACATTCTGCCACCATTGTTGCGTTCATATCCAGCATGCATTGGTGCCGAGCAACTATGGTAGTAGCCTCTCCATGCACCAATGCACAAAATTCTGGCTCTCTGATCTGATAATCTCCATACACAAGTGCAGCAGAGAGGAAAAGGTGGCTGTATTTTAACTTTTCTGCTATCTCAGAACTGCGGCTATGAATCGTCAGCAACCTTCTCTTGAATGTCCATATCATTTTATTGTTACGGAATTCCGTCATCTGAGGAATGCCAAATCTAGTGATGTCGACCTCATTATCACTTCCATTAAGAAAAATCATCATAAATTTACAGTCCCTCAGTGTTCGATCAATCTCTGTTGCAATACCTGGTATCACATCCCTAGAGTCTTTATCTAGTCCATTGAAGTCATCCTCCTCATCCTGGTTATCAAACATAGCCATTGTTCCGTGGTCAAGTTTCAGTTCCTCTGCAATTGCTCTCTGCATTTCCCTTCTACTTTTCCATTCCGAGCAGTCAATGTACAATACTTTGTCAAAGCATAGTTCCTGGGGAGCATCCATTTTCAGTGATGAAAGTTCAGTTGCTATGGAATTGAGGACCGGGGACGCCCCAAAACCATCCCATCCATGAAAATATATAATTTTTTTCTCTGGCCTTCCCTTAACAAATTCAAGTATCTGCTCTTTGGCCTCATCAATATCCCACCCAAAGATCTCCTGAAATAAAGGAACCAATAAGTACAGTGAGGTCACGGTCAACCAGACCTTATTTTATTGAAGCTACATATAATTGATTGACAGATTTTCTTGGCCAGACATGTGCTCTAATCAATTGTACAAAATCAATAAGTACATATCAAACGATCACTGCTGCAGAATTGCTGATCCCAAAATGTCCAGGACCTCACATTGTAGGTGGGTCATGAGCCATTTGGGATTGGGTGTTTGTTTTAACAGTTATCACACGTGAAATGCCTATGACAACAGTTATCATAGATGGCTCATTATGAGAACTATTTATGATAGTTATACAACACAGGCAGTTGTTCCAAAAAAAAAAAAAAGTATATTAAGTTATAATTCACAAAAAAAAATCATGCAAACATCTAGGCTACGTTATAGGGTAATTGTTATTTAGATATTTGATTCAAATATAATATTTGGGATGAAAATTGTTTTATCATTTGTAGACAAGATTGGTTTGTCATATTTTATCCATACGATAAAAAGTGGTTCGGATTTACTAGATCTTATTAGAAGTTGAAATTTGAAAATACGACTAAAAGACTTGGCCTTCTAAAATCTACTCCACAGTTGTTGATGAAACTGAGTGTGATCAATGAGCTGCTTATATGGAAAAACTTATTAATGTGCAACATAAGTATGCTTCCATGGCTTATGAGTTTGAGATAGCTAAGGTTGCTTTAGAGGAAGTCAAGTCTAGGACTTCTTTGCTTCAGGCAAGCTTTGTCCTATCTGAGCACTCCAAGAACTGTGCGAAGTTGAAAGAATGTGAAAGAAGCTTGGTCATGCTATGTAGATCTAAAATTGCTTTTCTACTTGTGATATTTGTCCTGCTTTGCTTGTTGATCTTCAATCTTGTAATATGAATTGCTGAAGTATGAGGATGAGAACGACCAGCTGAGATCTGTGGGGAGCTAGGGGTCAAAGGGCTAGAACTTGAAACCCTGGCGAGCTGCAGCTCGAGAAAATCTGTGACTCCATCCTATCTCTCCTCCATTCTTCCTCTACCTTGTAAAAACTTCCCCTCTTTTAGAAGCTTCGATATACATCCTACTTGTCTGATACCTCAACCGTTGCATGAAACAATTCGGATTGCTACAGTTTCTGTACTTCAATTTGCAGCTGCGCCGAAGTTATATATAATCTCGTTTATATATAATCTCATTTACATCCACATGTTACCCTAGGACTCTCGAGATTTTCCTAGCATCCTAGAGAGGTGGGGGAATTCCAGCCACCCACAATGCCATAGGTTTTTTTTAGATAACGAACGCCATAGGTACCTACACCATTTCTATAGGCAATTGAAAATAACTCAACATCAGTATGTAGTGCATGGTTTCGCAAGCTAGCCAACAGTTTCAGTGAGATGGAACTACATCATGTAAGACGGATGGAGCAAGTGGTGTTGATTCCACAGCCATCAAATTAAGCTCACAAGAATTGGCTAGAAGGAAATTTAAAGTATAAAACTAAGCAACTTTTAACTTAAACATCAATGAAGAATGCAAAAGAGCAGTACCTCCATGTCCATGATGACTTCCTCTGTAGAAGACCAAGCAAGAACAGCAACGGCGCAAGCATTAATCTAATCCATCAGTTGAGGATTTTTCTTGTCACAACCTACATTCACATCCAATATATAAATGTTTTGAGTTATTCTACATTTCTGTGGGATGGACAAAGTTGACAGATAAGAGCAGCAGGAGAAGCAGAACTTGCATTTGACAAACTTTAATGAGGCCTTCCAATATGCTACAGTTAGAACAGAGGTGCGGAGACAAGTTTGGCAATGTACCATGCTACCACAGGTTGCCCTTTCATTTTTGTAAAGCATGCACAATTCCTTGCGTGTTTCTTGTCCCAGGGAGCACAGTTTGCCCCTTTCATCTTGTAAAGCATGCATGATTCCTTGCATGTCCCCTGCTCTTTTCTTTTCCTTTTTCATACCAAAAAGCATAGGACATTGGCCTGTTTTTTCTTTCCTAAAGATACTTTGGTCCTTGATTGAAACAAGTTACAAGTTAATGCTTCATAGGATCATTAATACTAGCCATTTTGAAAAGGATATAGAGACCTCAAAACTTTCATTACTATTTCGTTACAAGTTACAAGAATTGTCATGCAAAGTAGCTTTATAATGTTGCAGTGTCATTATGTTTTGTAGACATATTGCAGCAGAAAACATAGGTCAAACTAAAATTATGTTCTATACAGTTTAATGTTCAAAATAACTAGCAAGGCAACCTGGGAATTTTTTTCCATATGGATCATGTATATTCTGTTGTATGAGAAAAATGTCATGGTTCAGTATTAAACAGTGGGGAGGGTTTCTGTCTTTTCTCCTTTGTTTAAAGAGGCGCACATGGCATCATGAGATCTTATAGGTAAAGAAACTAGAGTAGAATAAGAAAGTTCATGGGCAGTCATAAAAATTTAATAATCACTTCTCCAAGTCATAAATAATCACTTCTCCAACTCATGAAAGAACAACAGACCGACACAGATAGGTATGCACCCAGCTAAAAACAACTCCCTCCATCTTTTTTTGTCTTTAGTCCTAAGATATATGCCATCATACTTTCCAGGGTTGATCATAGATATGTTCTCATAACTGAGCGATTGTGTTATATGGAAATGATACTATTATTCATCTTCTAAAATTACTAAATGAAATTATACATTTATTAGTACACAATAAAATACAGCCAAAGGTGCAACTCACAGAAAACAACAATAGTAAAAGGAACAGAAGCAGTAGTAAATAGTAACTGGATCTTGGCTTTGGTCAGTTTGGCAAGCTAAGTTTTTAATAAATGAAGCCTTTATTGAAGTCAAAGATGTTACATCAAGATGATACGACTATCTTGAGATCATTTCCTATCTCTACACATCTAAGATGCCACAGCCTTAAAAAATATATATGAACAAAGACATACTAAGAACTATCAATCCCCAGACGAGATCACGAGATCATCACCTTTATGCCTAGGTAAAATACTCCTTGACTACCTGCTTTAATCGCTGGCATGCTGTTGCAACCAAATCCCATGACGGTGATTCCACAGCATGCTGTTGCAACCAAATCCCATGACGGTGATTCCACAAGACATTATGCATGCTGAAAGGTGACTATAGGATGCTGTTATTTAACTTCCCAGCTACTTAGCTTGCATTGCAAGCTATGGCTATGGTTGAATTAAATGGGACTTGAAACAATAAGCTCTATTACGAATGGCTGCTACTTATTAGTCGCTATAACTATATGTAGGCATGATATTGTTTTTTTAAGGAGGAATATTCATTTTATTTGCAAGTTGTTTACTTAATTACCCACTGGCTTTGTACCTGGTCAATTTTTCACAAGCCGACCACAAACTCCTGAGATGCTACATTGCTACTACACAACACTACTAAAATTATAAACTTTTGGTAGCATCTCCTCTAAAACATAAGCATATAGCGAAAGCATCATTATGATAAGAGATATGTAATAAAACACAGCATACTAGCATTCTAATAAAATCCTATTGCAACATTAAATATCAAAGAAAATGTTAGCATCTATTAATTTATTATTACAGCACAATTTCCATTAGGGTGATGACATGAACGTGCATGAAGTACTTCTACTCCTATTTCCCTTTAAGCAAGCAAGCATCTCAGACACCTGTGGAACACAGAAAAGATGTGAGATAATAAACCTCAGTAAACAAACACCTGAGAAATTCATTCAATCTACAAGTTCTCTAAGTATTAAATTAAAATTGATGTCCATCAATCGAATTAATGATCGAGTGGAACACAGCTCCAAGAGCATCATAAATTATAAATAACGCCAACTCAATATGCCAGAAGCCATACACCAAAATGCTAGAAGTCATCTCCATAAGCTGAAGCCAAATATCTCAAGCTACATCCATTCAATATGCACAAGTATGCGATGTAGAAACTTCACATAAGCCATTTACCAAAATGAGATAAGACATCTCCATAAGCCAAAACCATCACCTTAAGGCACATCCATTAAATTTGCATACGTATGCAATGCATAAACTCTAAAAAGCCATGCACCAAAACGCCATAACCTATCTCCATAAGCCAAAACCATCCCATTAAACATAATCCATTTATATATGTGTATGTATGCAATGCAGACTCCTATAAGCCATAATCCATTTTTTATGTGCATCCCTGAAATGCTGCCGTAGCGTTAGCACGGGCAATATACTAGGTTATGGCACGCCCGCTCGTCGGCCCGGGATCGAATCCCACACGCACCAAGAAGCTTACGAAAAAATAATTCCCTTTCTAACTTTGTTATTTTTTCAATCCTTCCTTCGTCGGCACGAGAAAGGGGCAGGCTCGCAACAGCGCTGCCTCACAGGCTCACACATCGGCGCCGCCGGCGGCGCTCCCTCCAGCTCATCCAAGGCTGGCGGGCGCTCGTGCCTTCCCTCACCCCCGTTCTCTCGTCCCTTCGGCCGCCGGAGGTGGCCCGTGGTCCCTTTCTCTGGTAGCGGCTCGGATCCGCTCGAGCAGCCTAGGTTTTCAGGCCAGCGGCCGGGAAGGCTTCAAGTCACAGAACAGCGCGGTGTGGCGCGGTCGGCAGCGTCGAAGGTGGGAAGCCGTGGTGCCGTAGATTGCCGGAGTCTCAGCCAAGGAGGCGTGGCCTGGCCCGCCGGAGGCGGGTCGCGGCTTGGTATAGCGTGGCGAGGGTCTTGGGTGTGTGCCTGACGTATCGGAGGAGACATCGACGGAGTCCGTAATGAGCGCAAATTAAGAGCCTGGAGAAGGGGGCGTGCTGCGTCATTGCCAATTTCAAGTGCACCGATGTCCAGGTTGCTGCTGCTTGGTGTGATAGGAATGCTGCAGCTCAGTTTTCAGTGCTAAACTTCTAATGGCCTTTGACTTATGCTGCTTCCCACGTAGAGTAGACGGGACTGATGGGAAGATGGTCCTGGAGTTGTTCCAGCCCAACAAAGGCGATGCTCTCCCGTCTCACAAGGTGAGGATGCTATCTTTCGCCCTCTATTTTGGTTACCTGCTGTCGTGGCATTAGGGTTAGGAATTTAGATTTCTATATGCAAATGAGCTCTGTATATCACTTCCGTGTGAAGTTATTTGTCTGTCATCTGCGTAAAGTTCTTTGTCTGAAGTACTATAATTTTTCAGTGCTAAATGATATAGAAAAGCTAATTATTAATTTTTTGTAGTTGCATTCAGAGTTTTGGTCATTCCTGTCAAAAAAAAAGAGAGCATGTTGCTCTCCTCACCAAGGTCCAGTTTTTTTTTTTCACATAGCAAGTTTATTCACCACTTGTCCAGCTCCTTGCTCAAATCAGCAGAAGGTCAATCATTGGCAGAAGGAACCTGATCTGCAATTTTTTTTATTCTACTCACAGTTTTGGTATTTCCTGTTAAAACACTGATCATGTTCTCTTGGCACCAAGGACCAATTTTTCATAGTGTATGCACCACTTGTCCATCTCCTTGCTCAGATCAGCAGGACGACAAGGTGAAAGGAACTCAAGCAACAAAATTAAATTTTGAGGAGATAATCATGGGCCTTGTTTCCTGAGGGATTAGTTGTTTTTGTTCATGCAGATCAATGCAGGGGCCGTGGGTTTTGTATTTGTGTTCCAGAGTAGCAACAAAATCCAGCAAGCTCAAGAGATGTTCAGCTTTTTTATGTTTTTGGAAGTTCAATCTTTCACTCTTCCAGGATTGTTGAAAGCAGCAAATTCATAGTTCAATCTTTTAGTCTGTTCCCTATTTGGCAAAATTCATATTTTACTGAAAAAGTAAATTCACAGTTTTCAGGTGATCAGCAGTCAGCCTGTTATCTGCATTGCAAGGAAACATATTGTTGTTAGTTTTACACATCTTCTAACATCTTGTTACTTCGTAGGCTATCAGAAGATAGAAGCAGGTCAACTGTTGGAGCAATTTTGTCAAGAGGTGTAGTTGCAACATATTCGATAATATCATCTTTGTCCAAACTACTATGGCGGAGTGGGCCATCACAACCTAAAAGTCATGGCTAAAGCCTCAATTATTTGCAAAAGGCAATGGTTGTAATTAAGTTTCAATATTCTTAGAAAATATACTAAATTTTTTCTTAACTATAGATAACACAATGTCAATATGATTTGTTTGAGAATTTTTTCTCTCATAAGTTGATTTATATTTTAGTTGTATGATTTATTTAATTCTTATGGTTTATTTTTTTTTAGATATCACCGTAGCGTTAGCACGGGCAATATACTAGTATATGTGTATGTATGCAATGCAGACTCCTATAAGCCATACAACAAAATGTCATAATACCAAAATCACATCAATGCAAATGTCATGTCTCTTGCCTTCATACCCAATGTAATACGATTAAGGGCTGGATCGTTACGCCTAATAAATGATGCTATACCGGTACAGTCACAGCTAGCAAGTGACGACTTAACTCCTTATGCAATACAAATGCCATATCTCCTTTGGCTTTCTAATTTTTTTGCCACCGATATGGTGGTCAACTCTCCAATTGCCAACTTTACCGTTGCCAACTTTATCGTGACGACTACCAAAATGCCCCCACAAAATAGTAACTCGGCTACATTCTTGCCACTTTTGCTGATGTGGCAAGCCAGATCAGCGTGCCAACATTGCACTTCGATGCCTCCAACTACCTCTATCTATATCCGTCTGCACGAGACCAATGGTGTCATCTTCTTCTTCCTTGGTTCCATCTCCATTGAGCTCACCGTCTGCCCAAGATGCAACCATGGATGACACGTCGGCGCTCGCCGACGGGCCCTTCTCCGGCGCGTCCATGAACCCCGCGTGCTCCTCGCTCCATGCTCACCGACGACCCCGCCTCTTCCTACTCCTCTGCCACCAGGGATAAGCTCGCCCGGCCGGGACCGAGCTTGGTTGCGCTGCTGTGTTTGAGCTCGCCGCAACCTGTAACCATGGCCACCCGCGTGCGTCGCCGGGACTGAGCTCGCCCGTGGTCAGGGCTGAACTTGCCATTGCCGCCGGGGTCGAGCTTGCCTGCGGCCATGGCCATGCGTACCGACAGGTTTGAGCTCGCCTGCGGCCATGGCCGAGCTTGCCTGCACCACCGGGATCGATCTCGCGCGGCCATGGCCCACGCGGCGCTGCTGGGGCTGGGCTTGCCTGCAGTCATGATCGAGGTCTCCTGTGCCACCGGGTCGAGCTTGTCGTGGCGGCGGACACCCCACGCACCGCTGGGGCTGAGCTCGCCCGTGGCGGGCCGAGCTCGCCATCGCCGCCTGGTCGAGCTTGCCTGTGGCAAAGGCCACCCACGTGCCCCGCCGGGGCTTACGGGCCGACCCTTCCTCCTTCTCCCTCACCTACCACGCTGCTCGCCTAGCCACAGCCTAGCCGAGGCACTGCTAGGGACTGCCCACTGCGGCCGCTAGGACGCTCAGAGCTTGCTGCAGCTGTCCATGTAAGGTGAGCCGAAGGAGGAAGAAGGTATGACAGCCGGGCCCATTTGCAGTGACCAGCAAAGAAAGGAGGTGACGGGCAGTTTCTAGCGCCGTTAAGGCTAGGCAGCCGGAGGCTCAAGTCCACGCTGGCCGACTGATCTTGCCACATCAGCAAAAGTGGCAAGAATGTAGCCGAGTTACTGTTTTGTGGGGCCATTTTGTAGTTGACATGATAAAGTTGGCAATCGGAGAGTTGGCCACCATATCGGTGGCAAAAAAATTAGAAAGCCCTCACACCTAGACTCATATACCATTCATACCCAATGTGATATATGAGTCTAGGTGTGAAGCTGTATGATCGGAACCATAGGTTTTTAACAACTCCATACACTAAAGATATATAAGCCATACATTGCAATAAATAAGTAACACAAAACACCTCATATCCTCCAACATCCACATACGGCCATATGAAACCATAACCACAATTCAAGATAATTAAACCATACTAATCCAGCAGTAAAGTAATGACCATCCTGCGTCGTTCAAATAAAGTAATGAACATGGTTCTGAAATTTTTACATGTCGATAGAGTAAATAACAAGTTCAACATAAAACCACAACATTGCTTCGTTTTCTTGCCTCTAACTGAAGAAATGATGGCAACATAAGTCGTGCACAATCCACATGACCAACACCTTCTTTAATACTTCCGTCTCAGAATAGGCAACCATAACAACCAAAATAAACAAGAGATAAAGCATTCCTAGGCTCTAACCCGACAAACAACCAAAAATGATGGAAGTCGCTTTCCAGACTATTCCTGCAGTGCTGCCATGCATTTCATATCTTTTAATATACAAAAATAATGATAGCATATAAATACATTTTTGAATCCTACACATTGAGACCTACAAACTCTGTGGGAACCCAAATTTCATTTATGATATTAAGATGACATTAAGATTGCCTAAATCACAACACAAAGTAGCCCTTTCAAATCTGCCTGACAGGTCAAGCAATGAGATGAAAAACACCATATCTCCTCAATATATCCAACCAAAAAATTATGAAATGTAGGATCAAGGCCATTTATCATCTACAAAGGCCTCCATATTTAGGACAGCCAGTTACCATACGAAAAACATTTATCTAGAGTTCTAGATGTCCAAAAATTACTAATTATACATTTCTAGAAAGCTTATGAAAATCACTACACTTGTATTGTTATCACAAATTTCAGCAAAATTGCACATGCTAAAAATACTGCAAAACAACTCGGGATCAAATGACTTAAATCATCCACAAATCATATAATCCCTATGTCTAAAAACCATCACCATATCTCTAATTTGCTGACGAAAAATGATTTCCATCTCACCTTAAATTTGTAAAATCTCTCCCTCCCTCTTTCTTCCACATCCTTCTCTTCTTCTCTGCTCCTTTCTTCTCCTGTCTTCTTGTTCCTTGATCTGGCATCTCCCTTCTCCTTGTGTCCACACCAGCAGCATTTCCCCACCCCTCACGCACAGCAACAGCAGCAGCAAAACTAGGGACGGAGGAGTGCTATATATTAGGCAGGGATGTCAACGATGTGCCAGGGGAAAGAAGAGAGGCGGCCATCAAAAGGAAGGAGCTCCCAATCCCATGGGCGGCTGAGGTATGGTGCGGTGGTGCCTCCAGTGGGTGCAACGGGAGATAGACGGCCATTTCGATTCGATCAGAGCCCTTCCCTTGCTCCCGAATGCAATTCTCACGCGTTTCACGAGTCAACCAGTTTAAATTTTGAATAAAATTATAGAAAAAAATGTTAACACCGATCAACATAATAATTATTATTAAATTAGTTCTAGAATATATTTCATAGTATATTTATTTGGAGACATAAATACTAATATTATTATTACTATAAACTTAGTCAAATTCGAACTAGTTTGACCATCTCGGCTCCCATGATTGCATTCTTTTGTGAAAGAGAGTTTATACAGAGTGCATATATATACACAGTAAAAAAAGCTGACTTTCTGCGATGATGCTAAGGTCAGTGAAACATATACTTCCTCTGCCCCCAGATAAATACACATCTCACTGGTCAAGCCTTTGTAAGTTTGACTAGATATAAAGAAAATAATATCAATATTTGTGTCTTAGGTCAAAACTTTTAAAATTTGACCAAGTATAAAGAAAATTATATCAATATTTGTGTCTTTAAGTAATTTTATTATGAAAGTATAACTATACTTATTACACGTTATAAATATGAGTATTTTTTATATCATTAGTCAAATGTAAAGTGTTTGATTTCTCGAGAAGCAGGAGGAACACTTATATTTTAAGGCAGATGGAGTATTTTGTCCCTTTGTAGTGTCTTATTTTTTATTATTATTATAAATATGCCCTCTCCGAGTCATGAATTTTTCTCTATACCATAGGTGATGGATGTGATCATTTTGAGAAAATAACAGAAATTAATAATTAATTTTGTTTTGTTAACCCTAAATCTGAATCTATTTCGGTCTTCTCTATTTTTTTCCTCTTTAGTTATTTACTAACCGGCACCATATTCTCTTTCTATTTACTTCCTAGATCTTTCGGACATCATTATTTCAACAATGAAGTATGACTGATCAGAGTTCACAACGCACCGATGCATTTTCACGTACGCACCAAAAAAAAAAATTTATGCATGGCTCAGTGAGAAAACATATTAGAACAATTACCTCCACTTCTCTGATCTCATACTCAGCCTCATGCTTTAGGACGTTGAAAGAAACTATCCTAGATCGGGCATAGGATGCAAGTGGGTACCCATTAGTGTTTTTTGTCAGTTAACTAATTACGATCAAATGTCATTCTAGTTCAATTCCCCCTCCAATTAAATTACATGAATGCCATTGTAGTTGACTTCATCAAGTTTTTGGATTGACCCGATGACCCAAAATATTTTGAACTTGCATCCCTGATTCAAGCACAACAAAAGGTACATGAATCTAACTCAGACCATCACATGTTGTCCATGGCCACCCCACCATTGTCGTCGCCTGCCGCCATACCCTATTGCTGCTGTGACGATTTAGACACCCTTGGCAAGGTCCGAACCTCCAAGAAAGTAGCATGATCCTTTGATTAGCAGCAGCAAGGGTGCACATACGGTCGTCAAGACACGACAAACTCCATGACCACAAACATCTATACAATTGTAGCCCAGATTTTATTAGGCCTGCCTTAGAGGGAGGGGCAGGCAGTGCAGCGTCCGGGGCCCATGCCATTGTGGCCCATGAGTATATGTATTTGGCCCATGCGTTTACTCGTTTAGGTTCAGTCCAGTTTGCACGGCAAGTTGGTGTCTAGTCTACGGTAATCAGTTCAAACAAATAGAGAAGTCGTAGACTTAGCCCCTTGGTAATCAACCTAATAATGCACCACTTTTCTTTCCTACAGTCACACACAATAAATGTCCCCCGCTGAGAAGTCCTCCCTTCATCCACCCATGAAATTGTACCCAGAAAACCAACACAATTAAAATGGATAGCCCAGATTTAATTTCACACATTCTCTCTCCTTACTCATTCACATCGGACAGTCCAGATCAAAAGTGTCACGCATCTTTCCTCCACCCTCGACCTCCCGCGCGAGAGCCCCGTGCCGCCGCACGCCAATCATCCCTCACACCCGTGCCCCGCCCCGGACGCCCGCTCCGCGAGTCGAGGGGTTCGATCCTCGCTTCCTCGGTCTCCAATTGAGTTTCTCCGAAAAAGAAAAACCTATCCTCTCCTCTCTTGGCGCCGCTGTTCAGCGCCCGCGGCTTCCTCGCCGTCGCCGTCGCTGCACCCGGCCGCCTGCTTGGCGTCCCACTGGGGGACCCTCCGGCGTCGGCTGCTTTGCTTGAGTGCGGTCGCACCCAAAGGCGGGGGATGGCGAGAAGCAGCGCGCGGCCACCACCACGACGGGACACCCGGCCTCGGACGGGCGCTGGCGTCGCCCGGGCCAAGACGACCGGTGGGGACACGCAATGGCGAGCCCCGACGCACCAAACCCTAGAGGTCGTGGGCAGGCACCCTACAGGTTCTTCCCTCTTCCTTCCCTGAGCCCTTTCTCGTTCGTAGTCACGCAATGTTCTTGATGCCTAAATCCAAGATCCAGACAAGGTTAGTTCTTTGGGCACCCTGTGAAGTTCTGGGAAGTGTTGAATCTTGAATACCTGCAGGTGCTTAAAGCTATTGTTTTGACTTCGTTTTGTTTTATTGCTTTCAAGAACGTCTAGCAGTAAAAAGGAAGGAGAGAGTGACAACCGCAGAACTGATTTGGAAAGAAAATAACTAAGGAGAAGTTTCAAAAGAAGTAGAGACTTGCTGCAATCGGTAATGTTCTTGATAGATGGAAATATGTCAGGGTTTATTCTACCAATTTTATTATGTTGACTCGAATTAAATTTTGCAGCAGAGGATCTTTTGGCAGCTCGCTGCCGACATTTGCTTCCCTGCCACATTTGCATTAGTGGTCAGAATCAATTTTCAATGTCTGATAGTTTACATGTTTACAAGGAAAATGTTATTATACTGTCATTTTACTCATGCTTTTCTCCATTTTATGCAGTTCTAGATGGCATTGTTATTTGTTAATGGCATATCTCTGAAATAGTTTCATCTGAGAGTTTTAGGTGCTCTTGATTGCAATATTATGTCAGGATGCAAAGAAGAGATAGGAAAGGTAGTCCCGTGCCTTTTACACTTTGTTCCGCGAACCCGACAGAGCTGAAAAGATTTAATGAACTGCTTTTTTACAGGAGCAAGATGACCTCAAGCTTCATGTCAGAACACTGGAATCGGAAAGAGCATTACAAAGAGTTGCCGCTCTGCTGAAAACAATTGGATATGTGAGTTCAGAATTATTAACATACTATTTAATTTTTTTTTCCTATGTTACTTCATGCTGAACCAGAAAAGAAAAGAAAAGAGCAAACTTGTGCTTGATTGATTACAGCTTGGGCTTGATTGATTCATATGCCCGGCCAACATTAGAATCTTGAGACAAGTGGGATGAAGGTGATGCAATTGGCTCTTCGATCACCAAGGAAATTGCATATGGGAATCAATTTTAGTAGGGTGAATGAGTTGCAGGGAACAAGGATCGCTATTTGGGCACTGAGTCTTCAGTATATAGCAGAGATTTTTTTTTTCATTGCATATAGAGTACTCCTGTATTGACCACACAAGGATCGAGTTTATTGTTGAATTACTCAGTGTGTTTCTTCAACTGCGTGTAGCATCAATAACACTTGTGTGTGAAAATAAGAATTGTATCATCTAGGTGAAAAGAATAGAGTCCATTGAGCTCAATCCGTTAGTACACTTTTGATTTGTTGAACCATCAAATTTCAAGTCAACAATGACATTTTGTAGTATTGTCAAGATCTTTTTGATAATGATATTTCAGTTTTGCATATATCGAATGTTGCCGTACCATTAGCATGAGCAGTATCCCATGAAACTTGAGCTATGAAAAAAATATCGTAATTTAGTTTTAATGGGCATCTTTAAAATGTTGCCGTAGCGTTAGCACGGGCACTATACTAGTCAATTAATATATCACCAACTACAACTCCAATATACACAAAAGTTTGCGGTAATGATATGTTTAAGTCGTTCGGACGGATGCTGGCCGCCGGACGGTCCAACCCCCGCACGCCACCTGCCTACATTGTCCACTCGTTTCATCATCTTCAAAATATCTACCACTGCTTGCCTCTCTCTCTCTCTCGTGTGGTCTGTGCTCCTTGCTTCCTCCCTCTCTCTCTCTCTCCTTGCAGCACAGCAGGCCCCCATCTCTTCGTCCCTCTCTCTGGTTGCAGCGCAGCAGCGCCCCCACACCTTCCTCCTCTCTCTCGCATCGCAGGGCAGCAGCGCCCCCACTCCTTGCTCTCTCTCTCTCTCTCTCTCTCTCTCTCTCTCTCTCTCTCTCTCTTGCAGCGCAGCAGCGCCCCCACACTAGTCACCCACGCACCAGCAGGGTGCTTTGCCAAGCAGGTGCTCGCTAGCTAGGGGCGCTCGCCGAGCACGGGTACTCGCCCACGGCCAAGCTGTGCGAGCAGGTGCTCGCGACCTCGCGCAGGTGCTCGTCGAGGCCGCCGGGCTTGCCTAGGGGTGCTCGTGCAGAAGCTCGCCAGGTTCGTGCAGCCCGCCAGTCTTCTAGCACACCGGTGAGCTCCATGCGCCGTCTCCAACCTCCACGCCATCGTCGGGTTATGCAACAACCAGCCTCCCTTCATCCAAGCAGCAAGTTGATGTTGCGTCGAAAGCATATGTTAGAAGCATATGTTTTAAGTGTTTCAGATGTTTTATTTGTATGTTGCATTTGTTTTATCTAGATGTTGCAATAGTAGATCGGAACATTGCACATGTTGCAATTATTATCCATGCATGTTGCAGTCGTCTATTTTAAATGTTTCACATGTTTTTCTCGGATGTATGTTGAAAGTATTTTATCTGGATGTTGCATCGGTTTTATACATATGTTACAAGTGTTTTATTTGAATGTTGCATATGCTTAGAATGACTTTTTAAGTGTTTTTTGATATTTTTTTTTCAAGTGTTTCGAATGTATATTGTAAGTGTTTCAAGTATTTCGAACATATGTTGTAAGCATCTCATTTTATTTCATCTAGATATTGCAAAAATAGATCTGATGTTGTACATGTTTGCTATAGCTATACACGCATGTGTTTAAGCCTATGTTTCATGTGTTTTATTTGTTTTAGACGCTTATTTTAAGTTTTTTATTTGGTTGTTTATGCTGCTACTAGGTCACCATCAGTGGCACAGTTTGTAAGGCGAGGTAGGTGGGATTAGTGCTACGGCTACTGGCCTTGTGGTCGGCTGTGTGTGGTGGAGCAAGTCGGCCACTGGGAGCTTCGCCACGCGTGGGTGATTTTGCCCAAACGAGGGGCAGCGTCGATGGGTTGGGCATCTAGGCACAGGGCACGAGACGGAGTGGGAGCAGCAACCTGGCAGCCCGACCGCTCTAGACTGTGTCACCTGTAGCAGGAGAAGGGAGGGAGTAGGGGACACATAGCAGCAGCAGTAGACGTGTGCGCTATAGTCTGCGCTGAGTTAATTCGTCTCGTTTTCTCTTGGGAAGTGCGAACTGCGTCGGACGAGCGCCCGGATCCGGACGTCCGGGCGCTAGTTGTACCGAAAAGTTTGGTAGGCATATAGATCCATGAGTCATAACACTTACAATGTCTCAACTCAATAAGACACCATTTCACCACTCAAATCAGCCATCTCTACTTACATTGTTCTAAAACTATAGTAACCTGAACTGACAAAATTCCTCTCAAATCGTATCTCTACTCAACCAATCTTCAAACCATCTAAACAAATCAAGGAAATCTAAGTGTAGATTGAGCTCACTAAGTTTGGTGCCAATCCAACTACATTGGAGCCTCTAATCACAAGCAAAGATGACTAGTTTAAAGCCACCAAATTTGCATAGATTTCCTTCTACGTTTTCTTCTTCTCTTCTCCCACATTGTGTTATGTTTTGCTCTCTCGCCCACTTCAAGTGTAGCAACTACTAAAACAAGAGAACGCTAGGGTTTTCACTTCTCTCCTATCTTTTAAGGAGTAACCTCCATCATTGATTTCAATCGAAATCAATAGTTCAGAGGAGTTTGGCTTTGTGACTACAATGAGCTGATTTTTTAGGATCCAAATCATCCTCTATATGGAGGAATATCCCAACAATTAATATGATTAATTAGTCATTAGTCATAGAAATAACTTGTACACAGGTTTACTAGCATTATATTCTTCACACATATGGATGGTATTGGATATCCATCTATTTTCTTAAATATGGATCTAAAATTGGATAGAGATTGAATATGGATCTAAAATTGGATAGAGATTGGATGCATCCATTTAGTATACATACTAGATATGAATACGAATACAGATATCCATATTGTAAGTTTTAGCGTTTTTGGATTTTTGGTATTCAACTATCTATTCCCACCCGCATTTGTCGAATAAGGATAAGTGCAAAAAGCGACATACACCTTGTTTGAACTATGTTCTCTTTCACTCTCTTTCTAAATATTTCACCAAACTGTCCAATTGAAGGAGGGCTGCATGACCCAATTGAAACCAAGGAGACAAATTCTTCAAGTTATATAGAGTTGGATATTTTGCCACATAGATATTTGATCTAATTGCTATCACTAAGCTCTTATTTTTTTTTCCATTTGACATTTTGAGTAAGGAGTGGTTGGTACCGGGTGGCATCGGATCCACAATTCGACTTAATTCTAAGACATGAAATTATATTACAAAAGTAAAATAGTAGAATCGATAGAACATTATTTGTGGCAGGTTTTTGAAATTAGAACATAAATTTTGAAAAGTTTGAAGTTTTTTTTTTCAAATGAAACTTTGAAGTGTTAAGTATCTTCAAACGGAGGTAGCAGCTACATCAATGAGCTGTGGTTTTACTTGCAAAGTATATTACGGTGGAAACAAAGCTGGTTACCACGCCTCCACGAGGACACTACCAGAAAGTCAGAAACCAAAACAGCACTCGGCCGGGGGCCCACCGCCACTCCTGGCCCCACGGTAGCCGCCAAGAGGCGAAAAGTGCGCACAGGCAGCTCTTGCGTTTTTGACCCGAGCAGCAGCCAACCAAGCTCGAAGCGGCGGCAGAAGGCATCACAGCTCCGTTTTTTTTTTTTTTTATTTCGCGCAGCTGCAGCTGCAGCTGCAGCCCGTCCCTCTGCTCGCGGCTGGCTGGCTGCCCCTCGGCGATCTCAAGAGCCCCGCCCCGGTCGCCTGTCTTCCTCAGCCCGCTCGCCCCTTCTTCGATACCCCCGATAAAACCCCGCCCCGCCCCGCCCCGTATCCAAGCTGGTCATCCCCTCCTCCTCGTCTCCTCCAAGGCCAGCAAGACCCACTGAGGAATTCCGACCCCATGGCGCTCTCCTGCATGAGGTGCCCCGCGGCCGCCGCCTCCGCCTCCGCCTCCCTCCACCCGACGCGCCGCGGCGCAGCCGTTGGCCACGGCGGCCGCCGCGGTCTCCTTCGCCAGATGCGGCGGCTTCGGGAGGTCCGCCGCCGCCGCCGCCGCCACCGCGTGTTGGCGCATCCATGCCGTCGCCCCGCAGGGAGGTGGGTCTCCTCCTTTGTTTGCTCGCTTACTTCTATCTACCCCTCTAGTTTTTTGGGTCAGGAATGGAGACCAAATAAGCTCTGTACGAACTGCTGCTTGCATGAACGAGAGTAACCAGCTGATGATAAGGCCAATTGACACGGATGCTATGCCAATGTTCTGTTTTCGTGTATGGAATAGAAGGTGTCTCGCTTTCATTTTGTCTGTTCAAATTTCGGATGCACAAGTGATTGGTATGGTAATGTCCTTTTATATATGATTGAATTGGCGCTAATTCCTTTTCAATCCAGGCACTGTCAAGCTCCACTGCATTATTCTGGTAGCATCCGTGATTTCTCTGTTTACAGTTAGCACAACCCAGAGTAGGAATTTAGTTTGTTTTAATAGCAATGAAGAGCCTTGTATTTGGGTTAGGCTACAGACGAAACCCAACAAGAGCCAGAAACAAGGACGATAAAAAAGTATAAAGGTCATAGTAATAATTAAAAAAAACGTACCCTGTTTCATGGTTTGGGCACTTTGATTGCTAAAATCATAAACCATCTAAAATGTCTGGTGCATGATGGTTAATGTTTCATATGATCAGATCATGCATTATCATACACATTTTTTACATCTGACCATTGTCTCTAATCATCAGTGAAAGCACCCATGGATGCTGACGTGAAGCATGTTGTTGCACCTCCTACCTCACCAAAGGTGGAAAATGGCTCTCCTTCAGAAGTCATTCTGGATGAATTTGAAGACTTGAGCTCTCTATGCAAGAATGATGATGATTCTACTGTTAGCATCACAGTAGTTGGAGCATCTGGTGACCTTGCCAAGAAGAAGATATTTCCTGCCCTTTTTGCTCTCTACTATGAAGATTGCCTTCCCAAGGCATGTGTATATAAAATTTCCATCTTATGATAACATTTGCACCTATTTTTGTTAAATCTAAATTACAGTATTTTATCCTCTAGCATTTCACCATCTTTGGCTATGCACGGAGCAAGATGACAGATGCTGAACTGAGGAACATGGTTAGCAAAACGCTGACTTGCAGAATAGATAAAAGGTACTTGAGAAGATTTGTAACCTTATGACTATTCTTTAGAAAATAAAGTTTTCTTTAAATGTGAATGCACTTTGCTCAGTGGTCCTCATATTCTGTTTTCTCTTTCCAGGGAAAACTGCAATGAGAAAATGGAAGAGTTCCTCAAAAGATGCTTCTATCATTCAGGCCAATATGATTCAGAAGAGCATTTCCTAGATCTAGACAAGAAGCTAAAGCAACATGAGGTTTGTGCATTTTTCTCTTCAATTCAAATTGCAAACCTACCATTTGGTTTTATTTGTTAAGCTTAAGATTGTCCTGCTTCTGATCATTTGCATGCTTTTTCCATTGAGTTACGTATCCTTTAATCCTTATTTGTTGACCATCCTTGACTCCTTGTTCATTTACATTTCATTTTCTGATAGTGTCTCATTCTCTCAAAATCGTATTGCCAAAAAATGTGGATTCTTGTTTGTTTCCATCTTACTTAATATGTAGCCTCTGTAATGTGCATGTACATTTTTTTGAGGGAATGTTTGCACCAGTAAACTTATGGTACATCGAATTTACAAAGAATGATAGAAAAAAAAATCCTTTCTGTTAATGAAACTAATACATTATACAAATTTCTATGTTTCAAAATCCATCCTTATCCAAAAAAAAAGGTGTACATTCCCTGAGGGATTGGCTGTACCAGTAAACTTATGGCACATAGAATTTACAGCGCATAATTGAAAAACCCTATCTCTTAAAAAAGTAACTGCAAAAAAAAAAAAAAAAAAACTTTATTTGGAAAAATGTTGTTTATATTAACTGTCAGGAAGCTTACATCCTATAAATACAAGACCCCTAATAGAGACAAAAGCCACATTGAATAATACACTAAGACCTCCACTACAACTTCGTCTTTTCTGGACAATTCGGCCCCACAATAGACTGGCTTGGTGATGTTTGTCAGAGAAGATTACTGAAGCCAGAAATGAATTCTCCTGCCCAATACAGCAAAGAAGCTCCAAGTCTTGGGTGACCACAATAACCAATGCCTTGAACGGTTGAACCACCTGTGAAGTGCATATAAATCTCTGAAGGAACATCTGTCACGAATTTTGCTGTAGTAGGAAGAGAGCAGATCTGATGCCTCCAACTATGGATCCACCACAGCAAGAGGCCCAGAAGATGGATCCACAGGTATCCACATAAGGTGATGATAAACATCCAACCACACGGCAATAGGGTTAGATAAGCGTACATCTCCTGAAAATGGCGCTGTCATCGGAGTAAACCAGGAGCAACAATGCCTGCATGGAACCATCAACATTGTCATGATTCCAGCTGAAATCGTAGGACATAGTGGCTATAGCCCTATTATAGTGACCTATCTACAAAGCTGGCCATCAAGATGCCAACTCCCCCTCCTGAAACCTGCCCCTGTCTTGTGAAAGAGGCAGTTTCTGTTTTTCCTTTATTGTTTGTATATTTTATGTTTCAAAATTGATTCCCATTAAAAGGGATATATATAATTGTGATCTGACATTCTGACTAAAGCCTTGTTCTGTTGCTGCAGGGTTCCAGAGTTTCTAACCGCCTTTTCTACTTGTCAATACCTCCTAATATATTCTTGGATGTTGTAAAATGTGCAAGTAAATCAGCATCTTCGGTGAATGGTTGGACAAGAGTTATTGTTGAGAAGCCCTTCGGCCGAGATTCAGAATCTTCTGCTGCATTAACAAGAGGTCTGAAGCAGTACCTTGTAGAGGACCAAATTTTCAGGTGAAGCATCTCAAAGGATTTGTAACATATTTTCTGGTATAGACTTGGCATTTTGTTACATCCCAGTTATCTGCAAATATCAAAGCAACATGCCAAATGAAAAGAAAACAGGGAATTTGAAGACTGTTAAGTGCGTGCGAAAAGCTTATGAATTTCATGTTTCTTTTTATACAGGATTGACCATTACTTGGGAAAAGAACTGGTGGAGAATTTGTCTGTCCTTCGCTTCTCGAATCTTGTTTTTGAACCTCTCTGGTCAAGACAATATATAAGAAATGTGCAACTTATATTCTCAGAAGATTTCGGGACTGAAGGACGTGGAGGGTATGCTTTTGATGGTTATTTAATTGAACTGTGGTAGTTACATATGATTGTATCTTATTTTATTTTTTTCAATTTGCAGATACTTTGATGGCTATGGTATTATTCGAGACATAATGCAGAATCATCTCCTTCAGATACTAGCCTTATTTGCAATGGAAACTCCTATTAGTTTGGAAGCAGAGGATATAAGAAATGAGAAGGTTTGTGCCTTGCTTCCCGCAACAATTGTAGGCATGGAACATCATATATTTGTTGTACTTAAGAAATGTAGTTCTGAACTTAAAACAGCTGTTATGGGCATGCAAATAGAGAGAACTAGCTAGGCAGGCAGGGACTCTTATTTTGATTCAAAATGACTTTTGACTATAATTCAAGCAGAATATACTGATTCTATTGTTGTGTCTGTTATTGACATGTGTTAACCATGCATTTATATGCTTATATCAGCATTCAAGGGTTGTGTTACATTAGTTCTTATTTTCTGCCAGGTTAAAGTTCTTCGTTCTATGAAGCCGTTGCAGCTGGAAGATGTGGTCATAGGACAGTACAAAAGCCACACAAAAGGTGGTACTACATACCCTGGGTATACTGATGATAAGACAGTGCCCAAGGATAGTGTGACTCCAACGTTTGCTGCTGCGGCACTTTTCATAAATAATGCAAGATGGGATGGAGTTCCCTTTCTCATGAAAGCTGGGAAAGCTTTGCACACAAAACGGTATGTTTCATGTATATACCTTAACATATGATGCTTGAATTTTCTATTTACTTGGTAAAGCAGGTTCTATGTATGCAAATAAACATGTCTGACTTATTTCTGAGATGAAAACATTAGGCAAGATGGATCATGTTTACTAATATAATCTTTCTATCTGCAACACAAAATTGCTTCATAAATCTTGCCTTTTTGTTGTGATATTTTGCATGCCAAAGATTCTTACATGGAAAATGAACAAATTGCAGAGCTGAGATTAGGGTACAGTTCCGACATGTTCCTGGAAATCTCTACAAGGGGAGTTTTGGCACAGATCTTGATAGGGCCACTAATGAGCTTGTGATTCGCGTGCAACCGGATGAAGCTATTTACCTAAAGATTAACAACAAGATTCCTGGTCTCGGTATGCGACTAGATAGGAGTAACTTGAATCTCCATTATGCAGCAAGGTAAGATTAATTTAGCAGCAACTACATTTGTAAACCTGGATACTATTTTATAGTATACCCAAAGAAATTCTCTATTCCAGCTGCACCACAATGAATATGGCACAATTGTTACTCTAGTATCAGTTTTCCTCTGATTTATTTCAGTACCTCATTCACTCTAGTTTCCAGTCTAGTTCTCTCACTCTGTCTATTCCATGGTTGCTCCTTGCTTTTTTTTGGAATGTATTTGGGGTGATGCTTTCCATTTTTGGTATGTATTTGGGGTGATGCTTTCCATTTCTAGTTTTCTCCCTCTCTCTGCGGTGTTTTTAATTTTCAGTCTTTTCTGCAATTATTATGCTTGGCCATTCTTTTGGAAACCTTCTAGTACCTATTTGTGTAACATGTATAAGTTCCAGCATATTATGGATTGAAATTGGACCTCTTAAATCTTAAAAAAAAAAAAAAACTAGTAGGGCTTCCCTCTGGTTTGCAGGGTTTTTTGCGGTTTCCCAAACCTTGCTGCAGACATGATATATTTTCTTTTGCGACATCAATCCATTGCTTGTATTCATCATTCCTTGTCAGAAGTGCATACTTTCCTGTCAAAGTACTCTAAAGTTGCCTATTAAATGTTGTATGCCATGTCTTAGGTACTCAAAGGAGATACCAGATGCTTATGAGAGACTCTTGCTTGACGCCATCGAAGGAGAGCGCAGGCTTTTCATCCGCTCAGATGAGTTGGATGCTGCATGGTCACTCTTCACACCCCTCCTGAAGGAGTTGGAAGAGAAGCGGATAGCTCCTGAGCTTTACCCTTATGGAAGCCGTGGACCTGTTGGAGCCCACTATCTTGCCGCGAAGTACAACGTGAGATGGGGTGACTTGAGTGCGGAGCACTACAAGGCATGAAATAAAGATGACTATATCCTTTTGATATTCTTGCTTTTCCATTTCTGTAAGTTTGGACGCCATGTTAGTGGGATAGATGCAAGAGAAAAATGATGAGAATAAAGCGGGCAGTTAACTAGGTTGGAAGGCATGTATTGTTATTAGACTGAATAGCTCTGTTGCCATAACTACAGCTGTCAAAAATATCTGTTCCTCAGAAGGACGAACTGAAGATCTGCGAAGTTGATCCCATTTTATGAAATGGTCATTGATGAAGTTGGGCTGTCAAGCCTGTGTCATGCTGGCGCCATGTCTCTACCTGATGAGTGCGAGAAACAGTTGACATATTTCTGCACGGCTGGCGCTGTCGCCATTTGGCTACTTCACATGTGTACACGTTTAGGTTGGCAAGTCGGTGACATTTGGCTTGAACTATTGAAAATTTGTACTGAATGGAACTATTTTAATTTTAAAAAGGATTTGCAAATTTGCAATAATGTTAGAAATCAACAGAACTGTCACTTTCAAAAACAGGAAAACAGCTAGGTTTCGATCAAAGGCCCAAGCCCAAGACAGGAAAATAAGAT
>JADLZL010007439.1:0-132938 GCA_015844335.1 Chrysopogon serrulatus
GTACCCTACCCGCCTGAATTTATAATTAACTATACATCTTTGATCATTGTTTGACATATCTCATACTCTATGCAGGTGGCTACATGATTACACGACGACAAATAACATTAAATATGTAGCCTTCTTGGACCCAACCCAAGTCAATGAGCCAACATGTAGAGGAGACGTTGGCTACGACCGACAAGATATGATAAAATCTCGACTAGGTTGTTCAAGAGTTTTGCCAATAAAAATAAATCGGACGTGTTCTTGACCTACAAAGCTAGCAGCGTATGTGGTCTCTACCATTATTTCTACGTATTTTATATAGCTAATTAAACTTTTTAAATATAATGGACTTTGTGGTTGCAGGCACCATTTTATCTTCATCGATATCAATATTAAAAGAAATCGTATTGAGGTGTGGGACTCCAAAAAAAGCCGCTATCTCTAATAGCTCCTCTACTGTGTGCGTTAAATGAGTAAGTTAACATTTTTCTAAGCAAATAAAGTTATATAGTTATACATATATGCATACAGCACACTTAATGTTATTGCATTTTCCAATTAATAATGTGACATAGAGCATGCAAACAAAACTTTAAGGCGGAGGAAATACATATCAGTACCTAGAGCGGCCGTAAAAAGAAAATAATGAATGTGGGTTCTACGTAATGTGGGCCACGAGGCAATGGTTTAGCATGAAAAACATCAAAGCAGATAAGATGGTATGTATGCTTTTAATTCTATTTTTTTATGACATAATATTCTCTTATAGCTTATATTTGTGCTTCCATTGTCACCCTATTGAATGCTCGACAGCGGGAAAAGCATGGACACAATAGGCTCTTGGATATGGAGATACGAGGATATCAAGAGGAGCTAGCGGAATTTATCATGAAGCATATTGTGAGCAAAGAAGGAAAAATTCTCCATTCTTGGCGCTCGCAGAAGTTCAAGAATAATTACACACCAGAGCGGTGGCTAGACTCTTATAATTGTTTCATTGGATTAGTATGGTATTATAAAGCTAGGTCTATTAATGTATGTAATATTAATGTAAGTGGTATTTGCTACGATGTTATCAAGGTTTCAATATTATGATTTTGTTTTCCTATTAGCAAATATGAATTTTAATATAATACAAAAACCAAATTAAAAAAGGGAACAAAAAACGAATTATTAAAAATACCAATCGGTGTCGGGTTGTCATAGAGGCCGCCCGGTGATACAATGCCCATCATTTGGCGGTGCAAAGCAACCAACCGATCTTGATCTTCTCTTGTCGGTGCCGGCTCTAACAACAAACCGACAACGATCGATCGCAGCGAACCAGTATCGGTTTGATAATAGAGCCGGCAATGATATGTTCTTCATCGATTGTCGGTTCTATTTCCAACCCAACCGATGTGGACTTACAACACCGCCGGCTTCATTCTCCAACCAACGGTATAAATTGAGCTTCGGTGTCGGTTTGTGGGAACCAACACGATGTTCAACCCTCATCGGTGCCGACATGGCTCTGCCGGTTCAAAATCCGGCACTGATGGGGGTTTAGGGCCGGCGATGATATGCCGATCTGAGGTAGTGAGCCTCAAGTGGTGTCAGTGGCCAAGCTAGAGTAAATTAGAGGAGGGTGCACTTAGCTTGTGGGTGCATAGACATCTTTCATAGAAGGTGCATATATGGTGAAAATTTAGACATTACTACTGTTTTTATCATTTTTAGGGGGTGTTTGGGCACCTCTAACTATACACAGTAGCTTCGCCACTAAGTGGCGTAGCTAGGATCTAGGCCAAGGGTGATCCATCTTAGATACAAAACCAAATTATAGTGATTTATGTGTAATTTTATGATTTTAGAGAGTTCATCTACTATAGTTTAACTTTGAACAAAATTTTAGGAGAAAAATACACCACCGGTACATCAACTTAGCTCAAGGTGTCATCTACTCTCTCCGTTCCTTTTTTATTTGTCGCCGTGGGATGCGTGCCACAAGTTTGACTTAATTTATAGAAAATATGTATAATATTTATACCTCTAAATAATTTTGTTAAAAAACTAGATCCAAAGATCTTTCCGATGATATTAATTATGATACTAATCGATGATATTTATTATTTATTAAAATTGCCGGTATTTGTGTCTCGGAAAGCGAAGCGACAAATAAAAAGGGACGGAGGGAGTATGTCCCTGAACTTTCAAAGTGATATCCAAGAGTCCCTAAACTTGGCAAAGAGTGTCATCTAGGTCCTTAAACTTTCAAAGCGATCACCGCAGGTCTTTAAATTTGGCAAAGAGTGTCATCTAGGTCTCTAAACTTGACAAAGGGTGTCATCCGGTCCCAAGCACAAATTCGGCACAGAATTTTTTAAAAAAGAAATATAATTTTGGGTACTTTAGCTACAATCTATAGAATATTCTAAAAATTGTATTTTTTCATACGATCTCGTATGAAGATAATTTTTATATAAAAATTGTAGCTCTTGACGAGATCTACAACTTTCTAGTTTTTTGTTTTTAATTTGAGATCACTAAATGCTTAAAAAATTTAAATAAATTTTTAGCAATATATTAATTACATAAGCGCTTGTTGCATTGAAAAAAATTATATCTTTCTGATATATACTATTAAATTGAGATATTTTTTATATTAAAGTTGTAATACTCAACGAGATTTATAATTTTCTAGTTTTAAATTTTTAATTTAAAATCATTAAAATACTCAAAAATTAAAAATCTAAAGCCAATATCGTGAACTGAAACCACTATCCATATGCGCGTAGCAGAGCCGGGCCGCGGGGCGCTTCAGGCCCGACCTGGTTGGCACGATGCACCTCGCCGACCTGCCGTGTTCCGCTACCGTCCGCGCAACTCCACATGGGCTGGCCGGCTCACTCCACGCTCGTTTTCCTCCGCATCCGTCCGCATGGTCCAGCAACCACCCTCCATTAAGTTCGCCACCATAGAACTCCACCGTTACGCCTACTTGTTCAACACTATATTTGGATTCTGCTCTTCTAAAAGGAACGTCCGCTCTCACAATTCCTTCTTCATCTACCAAAACTACCGGAAATGTTTAAAAAAAGTAGGCATACGACGTACAAAAAGCTCGCGTCCCGGCCCACTCTGCGTGCTCGCGTTTTGTCGGCTCCCATTTGCATGGGCCGGTTCCATCCGATGCCTTTTACTATGAAACAAGGTTCCGCCCGAATGTGATGCAGATGCATAGACAGGAATATAAATAAATGTAGAATAAATAAATAAAATAGTATCATAATTAGTACGTTCGAGCTTTTCTTTTGAAAAGGGTAGGACAGTGGTTGAACATAAGACTTTGGCATATTTAAATTAAAGTTATTCCCACCACTAAATAACATAGATGGCTTTGTAGTAGTTGTGAAATATTTATATATACTAGAACATTTTTTACTTAAATAAAGTGAAACAATGAAGAAAAGTTTAAAAATATATACAAACAATTAAAATAAAACATATTACTATTTGAATAACCTAAAATATATCATGAAATATATTATATGTACTATGAATAGTCAAAGATAATTGCAGAACATCTTATTTATACTATTGAACATCCAAAAATACATCACAGTAACATCATAACGTATACTACAAGAATATTATAAAACATGTCATAGAACATCACATATATACTACATGAACATCACATATATCTCATTAAAATATAGAAATTCAAAAAGAAAAAATATAAAAACTAGACTATATAGTTAAAGTAAAACGGTAAAGAAAAATAAAAATTATATTTGAATAACATAAAATATACTATAAAACTATAAAACATATCATATGTACTATATGAATAGTCAAAAGATAATTCTTGAGCTACACATTTATAATAATCGAACATCCCAAAATATACAATAGAACATCACATGTATACCAATGAACATAAAAAAAATATATCATAGAACATCAAATGTATATTACGTGAACATCGTATATATCTCTCATAAAAATCTCAAAAATTAAAAAGTAAATAAATTAAATAAAAATAAACTACTTTGTTATAGTAAAATAACAAGGAAGATAAAAATTTAGATAAAAGATAAAAAAGAACATCACATTATATAATTTAAACTACTTAAAATATTGTATAGAATATATTGGTACATGTAAACTGTTAAAAATAATTGTAGAACATCTCTTTTACTACATGAACTTCCAAGATATCATAGAACATCTGATGTTTACTATATGAATATTAAAAAATACATCATAGAACATCATATATTTCATCTAATGTAAAAATATAAAAAGTAATAAAATAAAATATAAAAAAATAATTCACTAAAGTAAAATAATGAAGAAAAACATCACATGATACTATACAAAAAAAGTTAAAATATGCTATAGAATATATCACAAGTTCATACCACTGAACATTTAATGAAAAATAAACCATTCATTATATATCATAATAAAAAATAGTTATTTGTGGTAAAATAGTGAAGAAGAAGAGGTAAAAAGGAAAATAAATTGTTTAAATATAACTAAAAGAACAAAAAGGAAAGAAAGAGAGAGAAAAAATGAAAAGAAAATCCATTCAAGCCGAATGAGTGTGTGGGCTGCCAGTTCTAGTATTTATGTGCACCATACGCTCCCTCAATAGTGGAACTAACTCGGCAATGATTTTAAAAACTCAGCAATAAAAAAAATGAATAATATAAGAAGCATATAGTTTGAAAAAAAAGGAAAGATTGAAAAAGATACGTGACGTCGTGACGCATGTCGAAGTGCAAAAGAAAACGAAAAAATAAAAACAAAGAAGAGAAATCGACATAAAAGGAAAAAAGAAATCTATAAGAAATACAAAAGTAAGAAAAGATTGTACCTGGACACGTCGAAGTCGGAATAAGAAAGAAGAAAGGCATGTGTCGATGCCGCTATCGGAGCGAGAGCGGCTCTAGGCCACATTCGCTCCCGCGTATGCTGGATGGGCCGCACTACAGACGTGGGCCGCTCACTCCTGCGTGCATGTGGTCTCGCTCCTGCGCGGGGTCGGCGCACGGCTTCGCACCGACTGGTCGGAGGCGAAGATTCGCGCCGGGCCGCCGCGGGTTCGTCCACAGCGGGGTGAACGCCGTGGACGTACGGTAGCTCCGGCGTGCGGCCGAACACAAGGTACGATGGAGGAGCTGTTCTGCGCGCGGGAGCGGGACATACATGCGGTCCCCGAGGCAGTACGATCGAGAAGACGTACGTGTCCAAAGGGTCGGCCCGTTGGGCCTGACCAGCTGTTTGGCTAACTTGGAGCCGAGCGCTGCATAGTATGAACACGCTACGTCGCTGACTCGCTATTTGCTCTAATAAATGATACTGTATACATAGTATATATTATTACTTGTTGAGAAAGCCGGACGGACGACTCATGTGAGTACCGTGGGGATGCGACGGGGCCAGCGAAAGCGAGTGGAACCACAGGTCGTGACCGATCGATCAACGGTCGATACACAGATAATTAATTAAATAAATTAATCCTGCACACGGCTTCGGCGACAAAGACACCTGCACGCGACGCGCGAGTTCTTCTTAATCAGCCATTCTTTCACCGTGCACGGTAACACGCGGAATTCACTTTGCATACTTTGTTAAAAGGAACCACATGTTATAATACCGGAGCGGCACACACGCTTGCTAGTTTGATAATACTAGTTCCCCCTGCTCCAAGCAGCTAAAAACTAAATGCCCCATGCTTTCAACGTGCCCGCGTCGATCGCGTTCATTCGCAGATCGGTCAACAAGCCGCGCGCGCGTATGTACCGCCAGTTTGACGCCTTGACTTGTCGAACAACCTTCCACTCGCGGACTCGCCGGTCCGCTTCGATCGTTCGTGCTCTCGTGCCTCGTCGGAACGTATATAAGCGCGGACGCGCGTGGCGCCAACAACGCCATGCAAATGCAAGCGCGGTCGAGTGACGCCCGCCGCGCATCTATCACTTGCGCGCGCGCGCGGCCATGGATCCGTTCTACTTCTTCGGCCCGGACGACCAGCTGCTGGACGCCGCCGCCGTCGACGACCTGACGAGCCTCGGCCTGGTCCTCTCGCCGGCGCCGCCACCACCAGCGGCGGCGGCGTTGCCAGCAGGCAGCGCATTTGAGGCGTACCGGCGGCGTGTGCCGGAGTACTCCTCCCTGACGATGAGCCGGCGGCGGTACAATAGTGAAGAGCAGAACTTGCACCGGCGGATGTTCAGTTACCTCAGACGCATTGCCCATGACGCCGGAGCCGTGGCGCCGCCAGCGTTCCCGGCGCCCGCGGACGAGACGACGGCCACCGTTGGCGTTGGATCGTCGTCGTCGTCGTCGTCGCTGGCGCCGCCGCAAAGCTCGCGGTTCCGGCACATCATGCGCGAGCGGCTGCGGCGGGAGCGCCTCAGCCAGGGGTTCGCCGATCTCCACGCGCTTCTGCCCCCCGGCGCTTCTTCAAGAGTTAGTCATCATCACAGAAACACACGAACGCGTCATGTCACACACACGAGTGCTTTTCGATCGGCTTGTCATCTCATCAGCTCAGCTGTTGCACGCAGGGCGGCAAGAACGACATCGTTGGCGCGGCGGCCGGCTACATCCGGGAGCTGGCGGCCAGGAAGGAGTGGCTCAGCGCCAGGAACGAGGTGCTCCTGCAGAGGGAGAGCGCCGCGACGACAACCTGCTGGAGGGGAGGAGATAGGAGTAGCTGCGGCGGCGGCCGGCGGGGCATGGTGGTGAAGGTGCGAGCGGAGAGCCAGGACCATTCGATGGCGGTTGATGCGTTCGAGAGGGTGCTTCGGCGGCTCAAGGCCATGAAGGATCAGCTGCAGGTGACGGCGATCCGCTCGCGCTTCTCCGCGGGAGGCAGCATGTGGATGAACATCGGAGTGGAAGGCCAGGTACGTACGTACGTACAGTACGCGCCTAGTTTCCTGTATCCATCGTATCATTCACTCTAGATGTAACCTATACGTTTGGATGTGAAATAATCTCCTGAAATTGGACATTTAAACGTTTGGTCTAGGTCAAACCGTATCCCATCCCATGTGAACTAGTTGACCCAAGAAATGTTCAGCTTCGTGACAAGTCAAAGCACCATTTCTTGTTGAACAATACGTGTATCGAACACAAAATTTAATTGAACAGCGAGTAGTACTCAGCTGGGGCGATGTATAAATGCTTTCCAACTTCCCAAGCTTACTTTCAAAGCCAAAACCATTAGCAGTACGGATTATTTTTTGAGCATATTTTCACAATCAATTGATGGTCGTTGTAATCACGCGTGAATTGAATTGCCTTGCATTGTTGGCGAACTAATTGAAGAAAACGGATAGTATTTTATACAGGAAAATTAATTAAGATTGGTCTATATATGTTGCCAACAAGTGAAGACTTGCTTCTCTGAATATAATTCTTTTTCTATAATGTGTCTTGTACATGAAGGTATCCACTCGTGAGGTGGACAAGGCAATAACAAACGCCTTGATGGAGCTGGAGGGGAACGATCCAAGAAACAAGCCAAGCTTTAGCTGTCAAGTCGAAAGTGGCCAGATGGGTTGATGCTGTTGGTTGTCCATCAGAATAGCTGCTAGATATGACTCATCCTTTTTTATTAGCATCTGCCAAAGCATAACTGTATAAGGTAGACCAGTAGTCACCAGTGCATCCAGTATGCTAAATTGTACTACCGCAAAAAAGAAAACTTCAGTTATATTCACTGAATGCACTGATAGTGAATAACTAAACTTCCGGTCACTGGAAAAGTGAACCTTGTTCTTCCCGGTCTTCGGATTTCAAGTAACAAAGAAAGAGCACCGTGCCCCTGCCGAAGTCTGAAACTGAATAGTGAACAATCATACGTGTAGGGGCTCAGGTCCCTCTAGTTTATTAAAAAAAGGAAATATTGAATAATCACATCCTAAAGACAGAGCAGCTGGGCGACTATTTATTCTGCAATTATATGATGGTATAATTACAACGCTGTAATAACATTAGTAGCCAAACTCGAAGCTGTTCGGCAGGACTTATAAGCTGACTGATAAGTCAAAACACTGTTGAAACAGCTGATTTTCTGTGAGAAGAAAACACTGTAGGCTGATAAACTAAAATGGCTTTTTAGCTGAAGCAAGCAGAGCCGAAATGCACAACAAGCGAATCACACAACAGCGACGCACTTGTCACCGCTGAACCATCACGCAAATGAAGCATAAAGCAGCAGCAGACATTTCGCCACGGCCGGTCGGCTCCGGAGGGAACTAAGCCGGCACAGATGCTGGCTCCTGCCGGGCGAAGAAGAGGCGCTTCATCCCCTCCATGGCCATCGAAAATTTAGCAGTTGCTGCCGCAAGCCCCGCGGAGAACAGAGGCAGGCGCGTCGCCATCACGAGCCAGAGCAGGAAGCCGGTGAGCGCGGACCCGGCGTCGGCGTGCGCCTGCACGGACGGCTCGCCGGCGACGGAATACTGCACCATCGACGCGCCGAGCAGCCCGATGATTCGGTACCGTCGCTGGATCGGACGCGGCTGCTGCTGGAGAGGGAGTTCCTCCTCCTGCACCTCTGCCATCTATTGGTTGCGTGAACGAGGAGGCAGGAACCGCCCGTGCTTGGGTCAGCTGCAATGTCTGGAATGTGGCTGTGTGATGTTTGATTATTGTGTATATATATGTAGAGAGAGAGGCGGAGACATTAGCCAAGGAGAGGGAATTGAATAATGGACGTGTCCTCTTCAAGGGTGAGTCAGGTACGAATGGCAGAGTTCGTCACGGTTGAAAGAAGTGCTGCTGATCGACTGATGATCAGTGACTTTCACCTTCACACGGCACACCGCACGGTTGGAACGGAAGACTGAATCTTCTCTTGTTTCAGATGTCTGTACAAAAGATATTCTCTGATGTGGCAGTACCAGTGGCGGATTAAAAAAAACTCTGACCTTCCCTCAAAAAGAATCGTTTCATGTTGGTCACAATCGGTATATACTTTCTCCGTGCATTATTATTTGTCATCTTGCCATAAGTTTTTTACTCAATTTAAGACAATAAGTACAACACTTAAATTTATTAGAAACTAGATTTAAAAATCTTTCTAATGATAAATATTAATATTTTTAATATATATTCAGTCAAAGTTGTTTATTAGAAAGCGAGAACGACAAATATTTATAGACAGAGAAAATATCTATTATTCCGGTTCAAAACTTGGTTACAATAAGAGATGATATAACTAGTAGCTTAACTACACAACTAGCTAGTCGTCAAGCAAATCGATCAGTTTGGCGCGCGGCTACTACGGGGACGGGAAGCACGCCTCGCTGTCGTAGATGGCCATCTTGAGCTCCCGCTGTATGGACGCCCTCACCGGCGACGCCACCAGGTCGTCCCACACCGAGCCCGCGCCGGCCGTCGGGTGCCCGTCAGGGTACAGCTCGTGCACGCAGTTGGCCTCCTCGTTGATCCGGCTCACCCGGTCCAGCAGCCCGATCTCCTCCACGTCCACCAGTAGCCGGCTGTCCTTGTCCTTCCACCCGATCAGCTGCACGCATGCAATACAAGAGCATGACACATGAAGCGCCTCGAACCTAGCTCATGGATAATACTAGGCGCTGAAAATCTAAATGTCTAAAGGACCGGCCGGATCCGGACCTTTGCGCCGGCGATGGTATTGGTGCTGTAGAGCCTGGCGTTGTCCACGAGGTCGCAGTACTTGCGGAACGCGCCGGCGAAGCGCTTGTGCGACTTGAGCTGCGAGTTCACCCGCACGGCTCTCCCAGATATGATAGCTCTCCTGACACCGGCCATATATACTTGCATTAATTATGATGCTGAAGCTTTTTTTAGTAGAATTATGATGCTGAAGCTATGAAGTATGAACGAACAAGCCACGCAGATCGACAGGCACGCTCATGTTGTACCACCTGATGCCCCTGACGACGGCGAGGTAGGCGTCGCAGATGATGCCGACGAGCTCGATGCGGTACGGCTTCCTCGCCCTGCTGCTGCTGGGCCTTCCTCCCTGCTGCTCGCCGTCCTCCTCCTCCTCCACGAGCTCCCAGTACTTCTCCGTGGTCGTCCCGTCGGCCGCGACCTTGTAGCCGACCCCCATGCGGTAGCGCTGCCGGTGCACGGACCGCGCCATGGCGATGGTCTGCCGCACGAACGGCTCCCACGACAGGGTGCCGTCCATGATCACGTCCCGCCCCTCGTTCAACGCCGTCACCAGCAGCGACGCCGCCGCGTCCGTCGACGACTGGTGCACCTACAGCATCGAATGGTGGTTGTGCTCTGGATCAGTGACCAGTCACCTGTTGGCGGTGGCTGGTGCGATGCGAGCATCGATTGATTTTATCGCCACTACGCATGAACATCCGAATATCTCCGATAGACGACGTACCAGCTCGGCAGTCTGCAGCATGTCGGTGTGGTTGCCCCGCGAGCTGATGGCTTGGTAGATGACGTCCGACTCCTTGAACGCGTCGGCCTCCACAACCACGGCGTTCGCCGCCGCCTCAGTCCAGAACACCCTGCATCGCGTTGCGTTGCATCGCAGATATGGCCGATTAATTAGGTTTTGGTGGGAAGGAGTCAAGGACGACTCGGTAGTCAGTGTACTCACTCCTTCATGATCTGCTTGAGCACGGTGCTCTTGCCAGCGCCCATGCCGCCGCCCATGAGGAGCAGGACCGGGCTGCGGTCGCTGTGCGCAGCCGGGACCATCACGTCCGTGCCCGCCCGGTGGTGGTCGTGCTGGTGTATACCGATGGCCTTGAGCTCCTCCACCAGCGTGGTGAACAGCCTCGTAACCTTGAGCTCTCTCGTCACCCTCTCAAACCTCATCTTCCTGTACATGTGTGTAAGAAGAACCAGCAACAAAATTCAATTTTCTAACTATTCCGAAGAGACGCAATAATATACTAGAGGTTTAAATTTTTTCCATCCATATTATCAGGGAAAGAAACATTTGATATGTACGATGTTGATTTCACACATTTTGTGCCGGATCGGATTCGGATAGGCTTACCTAGTGGCCTCCATTACCATTCTCCTGAGTTTTCTTCTAGGCTGCTCGTGGGTCAGAACCTATTTATATATGCAAGTAAACCCAACGATGACATTATGCATGGCACATCACACAAAAGGATCCTCCGGCGGATCGGATACATATACATACCTGAGTGATTATGTGGGTTGCAAATTTCCAGTGGAAGGAGAAGTAGCCGAGGATGCATTTGTCCAGCTCTTCGATGAGCTGCACGAGCAGGGCGTCCGGGTTCATCTTGTTGTGGAAGAAGGCGAGCAGATTCTGTTCGTAGCCCTCGGTCTTCTTGAGGTAATCGTAAGAGAGCGTGCACAGGTGCGGGCACTCGTTCAGATCTTCGAAACCGATTTGCGTCGCTAAAGAAGGAAAGTAACTCGGATCGGTTAATTATCAAGACCAATTAACACCCATCATCTCAGCAAAAAGGGAAAAAATGAAATGAAAACGTTAGCTTACCGACGTAGTGCGCGAACGTCTGGATCTCGTGGACACGGCCGCCGGCGGAGACGTTGAGCAGCGGCACCACCGGCTTGGAGCTGCTTGTTGTGTCCTTCTCCTTCACCGCCGCTTCCTCGCTGCCGCCATTGTCCGTCGGGAGGTCGAGGCGATCGGGCACAGCCGCGCGCAACATGATCGGTCAGCCCATCTACCGGGAGGAGCTACGCGGCGTCGCCTCGATCCCCTGTGATCGGCAGGGATCTTGGAAGGGAAAATGTGCGTCCTCTGCTCTCTCGATCTCTCTCACACCTCTCTCTCTCTCTCTCTCAGATGCAATGCGAGTTGAAGTTTGAGGCTAGAATCGAGAGAGAGAGGGCCTCGAGGCCGAGGATCCAAAGGGTGCGGAGGTGCAATGCACGAGCGAAACGAGTGCATGCATGGGCCGGCACACGGCACCATGTACGTTCGGTTTTCCTTTTGATCCTTTGGATTTGCATAATTGCATTGCATTTGAGAACCTGCTGGGATGACGGCGGCATGACGCGCCTCGCCCCGCCGTCGCTTCTCGTCCGTTGTACTAGCAGCAGAGAAGATGCGTAGTACGTTCCTGCTGCCGCGCGACCAGTGAATGCAATGACAAGTTATGTGTCTCAGTGTGTTTTGTTGCTCGGATCAACAGATTTGGGGGGGTGTAGGGGGTCGTCTTCGTTCGCCGATGCATTGTCCGATGTGGTACTGATGAATCAATTAGCCACGCCACAGGAGCTTCCGATTCTTTTCTTTGGACGAAAGAAAAAAGAAGACTCGTGTTTGAGAATTGACTCGTGCCAATTTATTTATTTTTTAAAAAAAAAGGGGGCCATGATCGTGTGCTGCTCTGCTTGTGAGCGAAATCATGAGAGAAAACAAGGACGAACTTTATTTTGCAATTGGGGGCAAACAGCTGCGAGTATGCAGCGACAACCACACGGGACCCACAAGCACAGAGCTCGACTCCTTTCCGGACCTGATGTGGCCGTCAGAGAATGCATGGATTCGAGCAAATCCACCTACTCCCTCCGTCCCATATTAGATGACGCTATGGGATGCGTCTTGTGTCAAACTTTTCAACTTTGACTAGATTTATAGAAAAAAACGTGCAACATTTTTATCTCCAAATAAATTTGTTAAAAAACTAGACTTAAAGATCTTTCCAATGATACTAATTACTTAGCATAAATATTTATATATTTTAATATATAATTGCCGGTATTTTAAAAATGTTGACTTATCGGGGGGCGAGAATGACATCTATTTTGGGGACGGAGGGAGTAGTAATAAAGTACAGTAAAGAATCAATATGATGGTGTATTTTTGCATCCATCTATTGACTGCATTTGCTTATACAAGCAAATAAACACTCCATATATCTACGAACGAACCAGATAAAGGAATTAGCAGTGGTGAACGATAAATCTTATTACTCCTTTCATTCCAAATTATAAGTCATTCTAACTTTCTTAGAAAGCATCTCAAGTTTGACATCAAATAGGTACACTATAAAAAATATAATTAATAAAGAATCTGTCAATGCCTTCCTATTTACAGATAGTGTATCAAGTATTACCTCATCCCGTCAGAAAAAGAAGTCAAATCATATGCTAATACACGAAGCTGATGTTACAACCGATAAATATTATTATCCTGATGATATCTGGTGAAGTGGGCATACCAACGGTGATATTCGTAGCAGCGTCGCCTTTTCAGACTAACCGGCTAACCGCAGCCAAGCAGTAGCCATGACACCGCAAAAACCAACACTATAGAACTTATCGTGCTGAAATAATTCATTCCTCATCAACTGGCTCATAATTTCCATTAAGTCAACTAGTATAGCATGGATAGAAGCCTCCATATTTTGGTACTCCAACTTTTCCATTCTACGAACAAAATAGCTCTCTTTCCCTTAGCTTCACACTCAGTTCTTCCTTTGATGGTAGCTTCCACTCACCCTTCATAGCAGCAGACCACCATGCCTTCAGCTCATCCTAGAATATGAAATCATAGAATTCATCATATAAGTCATTTCTTATTCCAATTGATGGGATGGACAAAAACCTTTCATGTCACTAGTAAATGGGAACTATCAGAAAAGTTGGTTGAAATCGTATGCTTTGAGAATGGAAGCAAAGATATTTGGGAGAATAAAGTATTTGATATGGTGTATATTGTTAGGCAAGCATTATATTAATGTCTCAGTACATAACAAATTGAGTATTTATTAGTGTTTAGATGGAATCAATGTATTTCACTGACTTTTGTTAAACATGTTTCAATACGGATTCAACCAAAATAAGATACCTTGAATAATATCATTTGATGAGTAGAAATTCTAGAAACAATTTAGAAAAAAAAAGGTGACTGCCACACTTTGTCCAGATGATAAAAGCAAGAAACCATCCACCACAAGACTGTTGGAACAATATTTCACAGCTCCCATAAGGCACAACACAACAGACAATAATTAGCTTTACCCTGTTCACTGCCAAGAACTGGATACAAACTGGTTCATTTTTAATGTGGTGCCGCTGTTTTGGTAAACTTTCAGTTATCACCCAACTAGTCAGTCAAAACATCAAAGTTCTATGCAGTAACATACCTCATGGAAGTCATGGTTGGATACAAAGCGAGAATCTACTTGACAGGTTGAATTTCTGATGGTTACAGAAAGGCGACTCCTATCCAGTGCTCCTGTAAGGCATATCCATACCATTTACTCCCCTTTTCCATTTAACCACCGTTTTTACATTTTTTTAAGCAATGAACAAATGCTCTACATGGAAGAAGAATTTTCCAAATTCAATCACCAAATTAAGGCACTTTTTTAGTCATTTACCATTCAGGCGGGCGACATGGTATCCTGTGCCCCCCAATGCTTCCTCCCATTTACCAAATCGCAGTCTGACAAAAAAGCCATCTAGCGTAGTGTGCATGATCGGTGATCTCAGCCATCTGTTATGAATAACAAACACAAAAAGGATCAACCATGAGCTTTCAGTTTTTAGTATCTTCTGTAACTTGAGCTAAGTTTCCACTATGGATGAAAGAGGTACTATTTCTCATGAAAACAACAAAATGCTTATGTCAAAAAGAGAAAAAGAAAAGCATGGCTTCATGTACTCAAAGATAATGCAAGTTCTTGTCATTTTTAGGACACACTAGTCTCTATGAACCAGGCAGTACCAAAAACTGAACTAACCATAACCACACAATGTGCTCCCTCAATCCCAAAAAGGAAGTCATTATAGTTTTGTCCTAAGTCAAAACATCATAAGGTTTTTTCTTTTGGGTGTTGTAAGGGTTTCTAAACCCTTTTACTCTTCTTCTTAATCGATGATACACACCTCTTGCGAGCTTGAAGAAAAAGAAACACCATAAGTTTGACCAATACAAAAAGTACAACTATTTATGATACCAAATAAGTATCATCAGATTCACCATGAAATATTTTCATAGTCCATAAACATTGATAACTATTGTCGAAAAAAAAACATTGATAACTCAATTCTATAAACTTGGCAAGCTTAAGATGGTTTGACTTTGGACAAAATTAAACTAGAATTCTTTTTGGGATGGAGGTAAGTATCCAACAGTATAAATTTGTCCACCATTATGTCCCCATTTCATACAAGAACATAAATCACCTGAATTCAAATATACATGTTCTTCATAAAAAAAATACATGTGCTTCTTAGAAGGCACGGAATTCAAATTTCAAATGAACCAGAAATCCAGTGGAGTACCTTATGATATCTGAGCGAGACAGACGAAGCCTATGTATGGCACCAAAAACAACACTTGATTCATCACAGACATCATTAGACATCATACCATAAGGTACAATTTGCTTGTTATCTGACGGACCCGCCATAAAATCTGAGACTCCTCCCTTTAATTCTACTTGGCTTCTGTTAGTAGCCAGTGTGTTCAGTTCTAAATTATGCTGAGTTGCAGATTTTCCAGATGTGTTCCCTCCGTGATGCTGATGATCACGCTCAGATATTAAGTTTCCTCTTACTTCGTCATTGCTTGGACACAATTGTTCCTTGCCTTTGTCACCTACCCACAAAACTATTCTTCCATTTCCGCTAGAAGATATATGATTTTCTTGTCCTGCCTCCACTTTATCATGACTGCTGTAACTAACAACAAAAGAGTTAGTTTTGTGGTTTCTCAGTTTGGGACTTCCATGCTCACATGCGATAGCGGGACTTCCATGCTCACATGCGATAGCCAACCTTACTGCAGAGGTGTTTGCATATCTAAGTGCGTCCAATCTCTTTGCAAAAACAGAAGCCATTGTTTCAGATTGCTTGGGTTCCTCTGGAGGCGATGCTGGACATTTACTACTTGTTACACCATCGCTGCTTCCTCTGCCAGTGAAGTATTGCATATTGTTCAGTTCCTTCTCCAAATTAAAATTCTGAAGAGGTGGACAACACAACTTGTCACCCACAGCCTGTGGATTAACAGCATTCTCTACATTGCATGGTGTTGCCTCCATCAATTCCACTGATGCTTTTGGCAACAGCCGAGTTACCCACAAGCTTTCCCTCAAGCCACCTTTATTTTGTGTTGCATCATTTGAGCGGGCAGCAGTGTGCTGATTTTGTTTTTCTTCTAGAGATCTAGAGCTAAACTTACTGGAACTGGGCAGTTTCATATTTCTTTCCGGTCTCATTTGGAAAATATCAATTTGACTCTGAACATTTCCTTTACAGCCACCAGAAATCATCTGAAAACGTTCAGCAGCTAAAGTCTCAGTAGCCACATCAAGAGTTTCTCTACCCATGCCAATTTGTTTGTTCAACGTAGAATTGCTATCATTTAATTCCAGGGTCGTCAGTCTATTAAACACATGCCCAGCACAGTTGCTTTCTGGTTGATCACAATTATTTCTTGAAGTTATCATAACATTATGAGTATATAGGGACTGGAAGAGCGAATTGAAGCCAACGGATTGCATAGGAATGCTGCTGTTGTTTTGAAGTGGCTGAGAAGGTGCTGTAGATCCCTCACCTGTACTTGCTGAAAACTTCTGATCAAGTACTGGAACGGCAGCAGTGGCTCCATCAAGCATGGGTAACCCATTCGTGAGTGATGACATCCAGTTGAAGAAAGATGTACCACATTTTTGCAATAATCCTGAGCAAGAACTCTCATTGTCTTCTCTTCTAAATCTTTTGTTTCCAGAAGAAGGCATCGTGGCTGCACAACACTGCATATGCTTCCGCTTTGGGGCTTTTGTACTTGTACAGCTCTCGATGCTCTCATTGCTGTCATCACCCTCACTTGTATTGTTACCACAATTGCTGTCATTGTATACAACTTTTTCTTTGCCTTTGACAAGCATTCTGGGATTAACTCCAGGTGCTGACTCACATCTTGCAACAGCATTAACACCAGATGCTGACTCACCTCTCGCAACAGCATGCTCATCCTTATGGCTTTCCTGCAGAACCAGATCTTGGCGATTGTCATGAGAATGAGTTTCTGGAACATTACTAATTACATTTTTGTCATTGCCCAGGCTTTGAACATTTCTATTGCCTTGGGAACCTACCAATTTGCCTGAGACCTCTCCTGCATCACATGAAATTCCTAAGGAAGAGGGTAATATCGGATTCTCTGTGTTCATTGGCAACATAGATTCTTTCTGACAAACTGCTTTTACTAGCCGAGCACGCCATGCATTAGTTGCCCAAGATCTTTCATTGCAGACAGTGGTCGCACAGTAAACCTGGTTTTCTGAAATACTAGGCATGGCTTCTTTTCTGGAGGCTGAACCTGAAAAAGACATGATAAATATTTGTTACGAACAAAAAATAACAAAATTGTCTTAATTGACTTCTGAAAATATTAAGTAATTACTATGGGAAGCATCCTTGCAACATCTCGTGGGACAATTCCCTGCTTCCATGTCCTCCAGCTTATCCATGCAAAAGTTTTCCAACCCTTCTTTCCCTTCGTTCATGACATTAATCCCTTCAAAGCACTCTACAAATTTAGCTTTCAACAAAGTTAAGTCAGATAATAGAAAAGAGAACTTAACTTTTTAATCCTATTTGGCCAAAGAAGCTGAGCTAATATGTATTACGTGGCAGATGAAACTTCAAAATCTAATATAACAAATGATAGGCAACAGAGTTCCCTAACAAACCTCAAAAAAAGAGAAGAGACTTGGCTTGATTTTTGAGGTATAGCTTGGTCTGATTATGTTAAGACAGTGCTCGTTATATTCATTGTATTACACCCTTCTAACATGATGACAGCTAGCTAGACGAATAAAGAATTGGCAAATGCATATCTCTGGGCAAAAAGAAAAAAAAAAGAATTGCCTTTAGCGCTAGACCAATAAAGAATTGGAAAATGCATATCTCTGGGGAAAATAATAAAAAAAGAATTGTCTTCAAATTACCAGCTCACTGAATTAAATTATGTCTTATAGACTTACTTGAATCTTGCTCCTGCGATCTCATAGACATAGATTGTACGGCATCAATATTTGTAACTCTATTGGGGCTATCCATGGTTACTCTCACTGAGCTGTCACTACGAATCCGTAGTTGTGATGGCATCTTTTCTGACACCTCTAGGTTATCATATATGGTATCACCGCTCTTTACCCCTGGACCAGAACCACTTTGTTGAGGTGAAGATATTAATATGCTCAGTGTATCTGCATTCCAACGAAGAGAAGCCTTCCTTGTGCTTAGACTGGACGCCGCAATTTTAATGCTCAAGCCCTCATCAGGAGACCACACCAGCTCAGAGAGGGGGCTCATGCCGAATTTTTGGACTGCATTTACACCTGCACCTGAATGTCGACAATGGGCCTTCAGAAAATTATATAATATAAAGAGTCCTCTGCATATTATATAATATAATTTATAGTTTGCCTGTGCTTAGAAGAACCAGGAAAGCAAGATAGCACACGACTCGAAGTGCAAATAAGTGGAAGGAAGTATGAATGAGATCTCTAAATAAGGCACATGATGTAATTCCTTTACCTTGCATGTAGCAAATTAAGGAAACTAGTATGACTGTTGTAAATACTCGTGTTATATGCATCTGATTAGAAAGTATTCGACGAAGTAGTTGCAAAACTTGCGTCTGTTTCATATTTTGTCCAAAAAGGCACGTATTGACAGCATATATCACTGCCATCAGACGAACAATATTGTATTCTAGCCTTCTAGGAACCCCCAACGGGGATGCATGAGACATGGATCATGACGTGAGAAAACACACGCACCCACCTAAAAAAGGAAAGCACCATCTACATCTGATCGTGCTTATTTCTGCTACAGAAAAAGCAGGGTGAAAACTTTGCCTGAAAGCCGAATATATAAGAGAAAGCATATAAATAAATAACGATCTAGCTAGCCTGATGTGTGAGACAGCAACAGCCGCACCTCTGGGACTGGGAGTAGCGAATCCCTACCATCTCATCTCACTGCATTAGCCCCATCGCGGCGCGCCGGGCCTCAGAACCACCACACCGGCACCAGAGAAAGCGGGCGGCGGAGGGCTCTCGATCGCGCACCGCCTGCTGCTTTCGGTTGCGCCAAGCCGCAAGGCCTAGAGCTGCAGGCAGGGCGGGAGGGGTTTCAGCAGGTGGGGATCGCGGCGAAGGGCGGCCAGGGGGCGGGCTGCACCGGGTCCGTGGAGCGTCCTGGCGCGGTGAATCTGGGAGCGGCGGCCGAGGGCGAAGAGGAGGAGGTGCAGGAGGAGCACAGCATGTCCACACAGACAGCCGACGCCTGCGGCCAATGAGTGAGGCCAGAAGTAGACTTGTTTTGCATGCGTGGGAGGAGGCTGCCGCGGGGCGGCATGAGAGGCGGAGGGTGCTCCACGTAGAGGCGGCGCGGGACACAGGCGCCCGTGCGCTGGGTCTACCGGTGTATGGGAAGAGAGGGGGGAGTTGCGGGGAACCCGGAGCGGCGCCGCGCGTGTGGCCTCTCTCCCTTTCCTTTTGTGGCCTCTGCTGTGCGAGCGGCCGTGGGCCGTGCGATGCGGGTGGCCAAGAGATCGGATGGATAGCTTTTTGACACGTCTCGGTGGTGGATCCGTGGATCCATCCACGAACGGCAGACGCCGAATGGATGGGGGGTGCCGTGCGGAGGCAGCGGGCCTTGATGAGCTGTCCGCCTCGTGGTGGGGTTGCGCGAGAGCGAGACGGACAGGGAGAGGGGAGTGGGATTGCCCGATTGGGTTGGGTTGGGTTGGGCTGGGAAGTGGGAATGCGATTGGATGACGGGACGGGTCGGCGGCCAATAGGGAGAGGATAGGGAGGACCGGAGGAGGAACGCCGCGATCGCTCCGGCTGGACCTTTATTATGGTTCGGGTTTCCGAAGGCACCCATAGTAGGCTCCATTTGCAGAGCTGCTGCTCTAAATGAATTGTGGATTTTTTTTTTTTTGTTGCGGGAGAATTGTAGATTTTTTATAGAGAGAGCAATATGTATCTGTAACTTATATATTTGTAGCTCCACTAATGTTAACAACTAGTAAAACTATTCATGGAAAATTAGATAGAAACGGATCTGAACTTGTCTTTAGAAACGGATCTGAATTGGTCTTTAAAAACGGGCCTAATTGGCCTAACAGGTTTTTCCAAAACCAATAGTTTTTTGTCAACACAAACTTCACTATTGCGTTTTTCAATGTGATCAACATATATATCTTCAATTTTTAGTATCTAAATCAGAAAATCATTTGGCTAAAAAGATCCCTACGTGCACTATCTTTGTTACCCAAATATAAAGCACTCTTGTACCAGCAATGAAATTCATGCTAAATAACCGAATGAAGGGTAAAGAATGATGCTCAGTTAGGGATATCAAAGGGAAATTCTCCGTCATCACATAGCTCCCCATACTCGTCTCCACAGGTAGAAAAATTCTCTGTCCCCATCCCCTAAATGCTCCCCATCCCCATGAACCATACCCTAAGGGCCTCCATTTTAATCCCCATGAAGATTAAATCGCCCAATTATTTTCCTCTAATAGAGGAACTCTTTATGCAAAATTAGGGATCAAGTCCCCATTGTCAACTAAGTGTAGCTAACCCCAAGTCTTCCTTGACACGAAAATTCAGTCCGCCTTGATAAGTGTGGGGAGCCATTGGTGGCTATATCTTCTCAACCCTATGATTACTTTAGAGTAAAAAGTCAATCATTATAAGGTTTAAGTATGAACATTCTATTGAGGTTAGCACTGCTACTCACATTTGAGATCGCTTATGGTATTGTAGTATTTAAGAATATACTCCATGACCTAAAATCTATATTATATAAAATTCAAATGAGAGAGTTAGTAAAATATATAACGAGCCTTTACTTAACTTGAGGTTAGCAGTCAACAAGAATAAAATTTGAGATTCATGACTTCCTATGATATATGATGCAACAATAATCATCATGGTAAAGTTTCAAACTAATTGCATATTTATATACAAGGAATGTAAAGAAGAAATGTGAATATGAACGAAGCCACTTGCAAACAAACATTGATTACGGTATAAACATTAATTGATTACAGTAACTAAGTATAGGCTATGATTATCTACAGTATTGAAAATAAGCAAAAAGAGAAAACATATACAATTTAACACAAGTAATGTTTTATTAGTCATATTAAAAATTTATATCTCCTTATGTTCTAGCCCTGAAGCACAGGTTGATAGACTAGTATACAAAATTAGCAGTGATCAAAGTTCTTATGGATTGACTTCTTGCATTCAAAAATACCTTGGTCTGCGAACCACATATAGCACAAGCGGTAGGGAGCCAGTGGTTGGTTTCTTGCTCACCAATGAGTGAGTCCTAATCTCGACTCTTCTCACTCATGTCTCTTTCTTAGATTTTTTCACGTATCTTTTAGACACCTTACACCTATAAGAGATGACGACACATCTATCTCTTAGTTTTTTTGTTGCATATATATATATATATATATATATATATATATATATATATATATAGGGTGAGTTTTCTATACTTCCAGGAGTATCTACTCCCACCTAACACCGTCCAGCCATTCCCACATACCTGTGTAACGGACTAACACGGGAGGCGTCCGGGGCAAACATCAGGAGGCTTGGGGGTGCGGCCCGTTAGCTTCCCTAATGGGTTTCCGTCGAGTATGCATGCATGCCAGGCTGCCAGGAAAGTATGTATATGTACATATAATCAGTGGCGTGTATTAATTTTTAAATGGATTTTTTATGAGTATATTACGTAGTGAGAAAAAAAAATACTAAGTTTAGGGAAAAAATTGCTAATCTTAGGTGCTGTTGATTTAAAAAATCATGTACGTATGATTACATACTTAAAAGGCAAAAGGAGTATCCGTGCATACACATACTGATTATTGTATATGATTACAACTTACAACATAAAATGGAGTATCCGTGCATACATGTCCATAATGAATACGCTTACGAGCCTCAATCGTTTATAAAATTGAAACTAACAACCATAGTATGAATTCATACTAGTTTTCAGAAGGACGTACATGCGTTCGTATTTGAAGTATATGTATATACTTCTTTAATCGTAGCATGTATCGACTGATACTCTAATCCGTGAAGAATAGTCTGCATACATACTTTTTAGAAGTATACATGTCTATTATACAGATTTTTTGACATGCTAGCTACGAGAACATGGCTAAGCCTCCGACATGGTCGGTCATTACTAGCTACCTTCAGAGCTGGTCAAAGCCTCCAGCTTTTTTTTTCATATCATTTCAGAAAATGTAGTTTCAAAACCTGCAGAAATTAAAACTTTAAACATCACACTTTACTTTCGCAGAATAAAAAAAAATCACTTCTAATTTAGCTAGATAGCAAGAATGGACATGACTAAACTCTAAATTTGGACTAGAACACATACATATGTGCAATAATTTGGTAAGTAACACATAAGAAGAATCAAGTGATACTGTAGACTTAATAATCGTTTGGAACGATATACAAGCTTAAGTGTATCTAACTTGACACTAACCCAAAACAATTAAACATCAATACACTAACCTGAAATACGTATCAACTGATACTCAACTATGAAAAAGTAATTACTGATACTCGATCTAGTCTGAAAAAACTATCAAGCCAGATTGTAAACTGACAAAAGTATCAATCATATTGTAATCTGACCAAAGTATGAGGTGATACATTAGAATAAAAATGTACGCAGGTATACTTATAGTCTGAAAAGGCGTCAACTGATACTCTCAAGGAAGTATATACTCTAAGGAAATATTAGTTTTTCTTTGGTATTCTCTCAAAGCATAGAAGCTTGAACTAGTGAGTATATACGTATACCTACCAAAGGATACTCTGATCAAGAATAGTATCCAAACATACACTTATCTGAAAAAGGTATCTAAACATACTCATATTGGATTCACCTGATGGGATCTAGAGTTCCTTTCATCTCAAAAATAACAAGCACTAATTTGGATCGGATGCAGTCATACGACTCTCATGATCCAGAGACGTAATTGAATGAAGATCAGATGCAGATTGCAAATTTGGATGGTACTTTTGTAGTCTTAAAAGAGTAGGATGATACTCATCAGAAAAAACAAGAAACTAGTACTGATATAATTATTTTTTTTGATAAAATACTGATATAATTGTTGACTTCCTGCTGGAATACAATACAACCATATAAGATCTGGGATCTACATGCCTATTCTAAATTTTGTGTGATTTTTGGTTAATAAAAGTGGGGGGGAAACAGTTCAACAGCGGCTGTTCAACACAGGAAATAGGAAACAAACACACAGGTTAGCAAGAGATTTGCCTACGGGAATGACTAAAAATTTAATGAGAAACACATAGTTCACAGCTGGTGGGGAGACACATTGATTTGTAATCACTAATCCTAATTCAGATTTCATATGAGGTATGGACTCGTACCTGTTTGTTATCGACTCACATGAGATCAGAGAAGCACTGTCGAGTTGGACAAGTACGCCTGCCCAGCGGTGGCGGTGCACACGGCCTAGCACGACGCGCGGGGCATCCCAAGCGGCGGGGCCATGTCAGGGACGATGCGGGCAGCTCCAGATCTCAGAGCCAAGAGCAGAGCGGCGCGCAGATTCTGGCGGAGGCGGTGGACAAACGAGAATAATCGCTGCCACCGCCCGCACTGCCGCCCAACCACGAGAGCGCTCCGACGACCAGCCATGGAGGGATCCCGACCTGTGGAGGAGCGTGCCACCACCGGACATGCGGAGGGGAGGGGATGCCACCGCTGGGAGGGGGGAGGGCGCCGCCGGCGAGATCTGCCCTGGGCTTCGAGATCCCGATCCTAGGGGATGCCACGGAATGGATCGAGCTCGCTGATGCAGATCGACGGGCACGCGGAGGGAGGGTCTCCGCCGCCGGTGATGGAGGAGCCGCACGTCGCCTGTGGGGTGGAGGCTTGAGGGGCACACGGGGGAGGGTCGCCGCCCGCCAGCGGCCTATGGGGTGGAGGGCGTCGCGGCGCAGTCGCCTGCTTTGGCGGAGGCGCCGTCAAAGGCACGAGCGAGGCCATCTGTATAGCGGAAAAAAAATAATTAAACCGTATAGCTTGTAACGGGTATTGATCGGCTACTAAACCCGCTAAACCACTAATAAACCATGGATGACCAGTCTACCGGAAGGTGGAAACGGTGTCATCGGCCCGTTAAATTGGACGCTCGTGTACCTATACTAACAGCGGGATTAACTACTCTAGAGAATAAAAAATTTACCCTATATATATATATATATATATATATATATATATATATATATATATATATATATATATCTCTCTCTCTCTATCTATCTCTTAGACTCCTATAAGAGGAGGTGACACATCCATCGCTAATGAGATGTCTAAAAGAGAAGGTGATGTGCCTATCGCTAATGGAGACAAGTCTTCCTATATATATATATATATAGGCGTAGTTCTAGCTAGATCTAGGTCAAGCAAAAACTGATTCTATACCTAATAATAAAGAGGCAAAACTTTCAGCCTATTTTTTTGGTTCACCGTTTTTTCGTCCACCTTTTTTTTCGTCCAACTAAGAGATCGATTCGGTTCCGTTTAGTTTTTCTATCTTTGTGTCCAAACTTTTTATTTTATTTTAGTTCAATTCAAGCCTGGCCAAAATAGCAGACCAATAGCAAAAACCAAAGCTTCCTTCGACATCCACCTCGACAGACTCAACGCAGCCCCGGACCAGCCGCTGCGGGGGCTGGACTACGCCGCGTCGTCTCCGGGCGGCAACCGGTTCTTCCGCGTCAACTACGTGGGAGGGCGGGGCGCCGGATCGGGCCGGGCGTTAATCGCCGCGAGCCCGGCTCACGGACCTCGGCATCGACTACGCCGTCCGCCGCGTCGTCGTGGCGGCGCCGAGGCCATCGCCGGGTGCCGGGAGCGGGCTGCAAGCGCAGCCTCGCCACGTTCTGCGCACCTACACGCCGGACCACTTCGAGCACGGCTCTCGGTTCGCCGGGCGGCTATCGCAACCCGACGCGGCCGCCGGAGGAAGCCAAGATCACCGGGCGGACCATCGGGTGGGAGCCGAGGAGGGTGCAGAGCCAAGAGGTGGCGAGGGCGAGGGAGACGACCGGGAGCTCGGGCATCGAGCTGCTGGACGTGACCAAGGCCATGATCTTTCGCGCGGCCGACAGCCACCCCCGGGAGGGCACTACGACAAGCGGTGGGTCGTGAACGCCCCGGCGGCCGACCGGTGCCTGCCCGGCCTCGTTGAAATGTGGAACGATATGCTGCTACACAAGATCGCACACATCTCGCCGCAGCCGCTGAAGCGTTGATGCCCGTTTTAGTTCAATTCAAGCCTGGCCAATAGCAGACCAATACCAAAAACCAAAGCGACGAAACGACGACCCATGGTCATGCACTTTGCAGGAACCTGAGATCAAACCAAAAGCACAAACAAAACCAAAAAGAAAATTGAGAGGATCCGAAAATTTCGAGCGCTAAAATTCTTTGTTCAGCCTTTCACCTATTGGGTCACCTTGGATAAATTTTTTTGCCTGCCCGTTCTTACTGTGTCTGTTCAGATCTTTTATTTCCTTTTCTATTTCGGCCACAAAGATCTTTCATGTTCTTTGTTTCACGGGGCCGTTTGGGTTTTTTTCCCGCTTTCCGCTTTTTCTATTGCCGTTTGTTTCCGGCAGCCGTCCTATTTTTCTTTCTTCTATTTTTCTTTTCTCATTCTTGTTCTGTTTTTTCCTAGCGGAATATCTTCGGTCCGTTTCTTGTGTGTCCGTTTTGTGAATATTTCTATTTTCCTTTCCTAATTATCTTCCGGGTTTTCATATGGACGTCAAAAGTAATATAAAATATAATATCATAAGTCTATGAATCCCTTAACTCTTTTCCATTTATTTCTAATAAATAAATATTCTCATCAATAGATTCTTGATGTAACTTTGATTAGAACAAACTCGAATCACTCAATGACGACTAATGAAGCCGTGAATCTTGAGCAATTTGTTGTCCGATCTAATCTATATCTATATACATACTTGATATTAGAGGGCAAAGGAATTCATCCAAGTGATTTTTTACTTCTCACAATACCCATGCATATCGTTATGCCTCGTTCGTTATTGGAGCTCATGCCCATATGGGTCGAGAATAACACCTTTGCAATGATAAAAAAAAAATCTTCATGTCCTGCATGTGACATGTATTCACAAACCATCATCGTGCTTAGATGAGTTAGAACAACACGTGTCCAATAATAATATAATGTTCAACTACATGATACTCCAACAATGCTATGGCGACCGACTCCAACATGTATTGGGAGAGATGACGTGATCCTTAAATAAATATCTGAGTCACAAGTTACTTAGGTGACTATACCATAAGTTGTACATAGGTCCCATTGCAATGCACGGGTACGATTACTATATAAATATAATATAATATCATGACTCTTTAAAACCTAAGCCTTTCGCTAATAAATAAATATTAGACACATGCATCTTTTTATGGGACCTTCAAGGAAATTGTGGAACTCGATATTTAACTCTGCCGACCCAAGATTTGTATGGAAACTAAAGTGATGTTATATTCATGATATGTATATTATACAATGAGAGAAAAAATCTATCAAAATTCTATTTCAATTTCGTAAGGATTTAATAGAGCATTGGCATTACCCATATTAATTTATATTTTAGTTGCCATACCATAACATAAATTAAAATTTTAAAAAATATCAATTTATATATGTTTTGATAGTATTTTCTCCCGTGGTAACGCACGGGCATGTTTGCTTAAGTGTATATTTAAATTCTACAACATGTACTACAAAATTTAAGAAATAATTAAAAAAAGAAAAAAAAAGAAATACTATACCACAACTGAGTGTATGTTTTAGGAGCGGCATAACCTTTTGTGAAACACACACGACTACACGAGGACGGGCCAACAAAAGCGTAACCGCGCTGTCACGGGAATCTTTTTCCTGAGCGTGGTCAGGATCCGGCACGCGCGGCCGCCTAACCACGGTTTCAACGCATGCTAATCACTCGCTCAGTCCTTTCCTTTGTTTATCCCGCCATGGGGACGACGTCACTTCTCTACAGAGCTATAGCGCATACGCATCCAACCTACTCTCCCGGTCCACGTCTGCGAACGCACCGAGAGCTCAACCACCGCCGCTCGCCCGCCCCCCGCCTTTCGGCTGAGACCGGCTCGCGTCGCTGTCCAGTCCGGGGCCTCCGGGCCAGCCCGCGGCCCCGTTTCCACCACCCCCGCCATGGCGACGCCACCGCCCTCCGCGCCGCCACCACCTCGCCCGTTTTCGTTTTTGGCTCCTTCCGCGGAGAGGGAATCAATCAAACACTCCTCCTCCTATATAGAGAGAGCTGGGAACAAGACGGGAGGCAACTGGTCGGTCGGTGCTCGCCACCTTTAATTTCCTTCCGCCTCTGCTGCTGCTGCTAGCTTGCTCAGCCACCTTTTTGGACGCTCGCTGCTCCCGACAAGACCGCCCGCCCGCCATCCTGCTGCTGCCATCACAGATCGGGATCTCGCGGGGCTGCGATTCGTTCGCCAGGTGCGTTCTTGCTCATCCTTGACTGACAGACTCCATGCCTGCAGGTCTGTCTGTAACCTTAATTCTCCCATCCTATCTATGTCATGGTCAGCTCTCGGCTCGTGAGCTTCTTTGTTGTTTCAATTCAGTTTCCTTTTGCTAGTGGATCGGATGGTGCTATTGATTAGCTACTTGAAAAAAATTGTTGGTAACTTGGACTCCCCGTTATGTTGGCTAGAACCATAATCGTCCGGGTTCTAGTTTTGGTTGGAAAAACTTTGGTTATGCTAGCTGAGTTTAGTTAGTTCTGTGTAAAGAGTAGCTTTGGATTACCTGCCATCTGTAAAGTGTAATCCAATTCTCATGCTCCGGGGCGTTGTCCGTACAGCAAACTTACTGATGTGTTCGTTTGGTACTCCCTGTTCAAGCATTCATGTGGCATGATTGGTGAGCGTTTATTAGAATTTGTACTTTCCAATATTCTCTTGGTGGTCGGTATCTGTCAATTGCCACTAAGTTTGGTGCGGGATGCTTTTAGTTTATCTCATATCTAGTGATTTCCAGCCTGGTGTTTGAGCTCCCAGCCTATGATTTAGCTTTAATAGTCCACCAAAAATATTCTCAAGGCCGTAGCCGTACTGTTCTTTGATACAAATTGCCTACATAGGTTCTTGTCAGTTTTAATCGTGCAGTAGATGTCACATACTTCTAACATCATACCGCACACTTCAATTTGTTCGTTAACTTGGATTGGTTCCTTGCAGCCATCCTACTCCAACACCACCCATCTCCAAGTCTTTGACCAGCCTTGACAGCTTGAAGCAACTGTTCTGAAGATTTGAGACACTGTTGGAAATGGGTACAAGGATGCCAATCTTACCTCGACTATCAAGCGCACTGTCCACGGCATTGCTGGAGTGGATCTTGATGCTCCTGCTGTTCATCGATGCGGTTTACAGCTTCTTGGTCACTAGATTCGCCCGTCTCTGCAGATTACCAGTGCCATGCCCTTTCTGCTCAAGGCTTGATCATGTCCTGGGCAACGAGAAACCATGCTTCTATAGGGAGTTGATCTGCAAAACCCACAAGTCGGAAATTTCATCCTTGGCCTTCTGCAGCCTCCACCAGAAGCTGGCAGGGGCCCAAAATATGTGTGAAGGGTGCTGTGGGGAAGTCACCAATGGTGATAAAACAGATGAGACTGTGATGGATGCTAATGTACTTGATAGCAATCAAAGAAAACGAATTGATGATGCTTTGAATTCCCCTCTTGAAAAAGTTTGCTCGTGCTGTGGACAGCATTTTACGCAACGGAGTGTAGCTTTGCCCTCTACAAAGACTACAGAACTAGAGCCTACCGGAGCGTTTGGCTCACCAGAAGTTTACACAGAGTACTCTGTAGTATGTCAAGTGGACGAGCCTTTGGAGCCTAAAGATATATACCACCAAAGTGACTACAGGTCTAATGAGCGAGATGGTCTGCTACAGATGACATCTGACTCTGAGATTGAGGTCCCTTGTGCCGATGATGTCAAAAGTTCACAATCTCGTGAAACCAGTGTTATGGACGAAGGCTTACAAGAAGATGCAGCTTGTGAGCAACCCGCTCTTCCTTCCCCTGTGGTGATCAAGGAATCTGAAATAATCATCAAGGAGACCAGTGTTGAAGACACCTGCAATACATCTTTGGCGTGTCCAGCTGTGGGTGATAGAGGAGGTGATGTGGAAGAGATGGAAGAAAAAGAAAGCCTATCCAGAAAATGGGCACCCTGGCATGATCCTGTACTTGTCATAGAAAATTCAGGTTTAGAAGGTAAATTTTGCTTCACCAACTGGAATGATTGCCTTTACTGTCACTTCTTTTTGAATGATATATTATATGATTGGATGAATTATCATGCAGATGCTGGTATTTTACAAATTCCAGTTATGCCAAGTGATGAGCTACCACAGTTTCCTGAGACTGAACCATCTCAGAGCACAAATGAAGACAACGCTGATCCATATACATCTCAGTTCACAATACTAGAGGAGCACTATGCTGTTTCATCAGAAGGAAATATAAAATGTATGTTCTCTTGATTCTTGATTGTAAGAATGAGAATGATGTTTTGCATTTGTCCACTTAATCCTAACACGGCAAAAATTTGCTAGGTATTCTGGAACAAGTTCATGTGCCAGAAATTACTGGCAGATCAAGTGGTGAGTTTCATCAGAGAAGTGCATCAGTGGCCGATCCACATACAAATGAACTGGTGCTAGAGAACACTCACCATGGTGCTTCAGAAGACGCAAATCAGAAAGGTTTGACTTTTGTGTCCAGTTGGCTTTGTACACCTTTGATAATTTAACCTAAATAAATGAATTTCTGTTTCTTCTGTTAGATGACTGCGGGAGTATCCATGTTTCACAAGTTGGTTCTGATTCCAAAACGTGTAGTGAAGTTGAAGATTATACTAGAAAAATTGAACCCACTGGTGACATGAGGGCACATGAACTGATAGTCCAAGATCCTTCTGATAGTGCTCCCAAAGATTTAATAGATAAAGGTTAGTTAAAAATTATTTATGTCCAACACAAATATTAATAAAATTGGCCCTTACATTAAGCTATTTTGTTCAGATTACGTGGACGAACCTAATATATCAGGAGCTACTTTAAGAGCAAGTGGTGAAGTACCTCAAGATCATAGTACCACCGAGGAATACTCAAAAACAAGTGACAGCACTATTGAAAGGAGACCATCTCTAAGCACTCAGATTAGCATGAATGAAGCCTATAGACTTGCCATTGGCAACAAGGGTAGCTTGCCATCCCCTACCTTGACAGATGTGATCCTTGGAAAGGACTCTACTTCTAGCATAAACGAAGAACTGAGGCTACTGCTATCACAGCTCTCAGCTTCCAGGGGGCTTGAGGCACCATGGGTCGATCCAGGCCCTAGCCCACGTGCATATGGACGTGGTGATGAATTGGTGGTGCAGAACATTACCAACAGAATTTCACTTGAGAGGAATGCTTCTGGTTTGGAGTCTCTAGAAGGAAGCATCATTAGCGAGATCGAAGGTGAAAGCACCATTGACCGGTTGAGACGACAGATTGATCTTGACCGGAAATCGATACACCTACTCTGCAGGGAACTGGAAGAGGAGAGGAACGCCTCAGCCATTGCTGCAAGTCAAGCGCTGGCTATGATCACCAAGTTGCAGGATGAGAAGGCTGCAATGCAGATGGAAGCTTCGCATTACCAAAGGATGATGGAAGAGCAAGCTGAGTATGACAGTGAAGCGCTAGCAAAAACTAACGAGTTACTCGCTGAAAGAGAACAACAAATAGAGGAACTGGAAGTTGAGCTCGAAAACTATAGGAGACAGTATGAAGGTGAAGCAATAGAGAATCAAGGAAATCGAGCGGCTTTTATTGAACAAGAAAATAGGGATACAACTACGCCTGATGTTGGTGGTCTTGAAGATCCTATGATTAATGCACAACGGGGCATAAATTCCTTGGTGAGTTTGGAAGAGGAGAGGGCATATATAGCAAGTGGTTTGAGAAAACTGGAGCAAAAGCTCCAATTCTACTCCAACAACAGTGTTTCTGTTGATTTACCCAGTCCAGATGTTAAGGATGACCTCTCCGACAAAGTATATGTCATAGAAGACTTCTCGTTGCACCATGAGGAAAGCTCGATAGAGAGCAAGCAAGCTGGCTCATCGACACCTAGTGGGGAGGTTGATCTAGTTGCAGTGCAGGAAGAAATTGCAAAGTTGAACAGAAGACTCAAGACACTAGAAGGAGATCGCAGTTTTCTTGAACACAGCATTAACTCCCTCAGGAATGGCGACGAAGGTTTGATGTTCATACAGGAAATTGCTTGCAATCTGAGAGAACTGCGAGCAATTGCTCTTGACAAGAAATAGGATGCACCAAAATGTGTATACCAATCATTTTCTGGAAACTTATTTGTACAATAGATACCAAATCAACATATGATTGTGCACCATGTGATCATCTAAATGAAAAAGAAATTCTTTTTGTAAGTACTGTAGGCACCAGATATTGTTGTAATTATCTTGAAAGAAATTGACGGAAAGGGATCTTCGATGCATAGAAGTCATGTCATTTTCCAATCAAAATTGTGTGTTATACAAACAAAACCGGATAGGCTGAGAGCCTGAGACGTTCCACAAGTACCTGAGAGCCTGAGACGTTCCAAAAGTACCTGCTAGTGACATGGCCCGGTAGTTCGGTAAGTGCATCCTTTGTTCCAAGATGTTTGTTTTAACTTCTCTAACTTTAACTGAGTTTATTTTTAAAAAAAAAATCAAACGTATTAATTAACTTTATTTTTTACAAATTTGATTAAATTTAAATAAGTTTGACTTAAAACAAGACCATAACAACCTATCTACGTTTTAAAACGTCTCTAGCCTCCAATTTTGCAGCAAAGGTGGAATGAAAATGTCTCTCGTCCTATAGTTATAATACGCAGATGCCGTTAAAATAATCACAAGCTTCTTTCCCAAGAAACCAATCATGTCAAAATATTTCTTTTTAATAACATGTAAAAACACATCAATCCAAAGCAAGCATTACAAAATTCCACGAACAATAGGCAACAGGGCTACGATATATATGCTTGGCTTGTTAGCTGCAGTTATATACTCTTTTGAACCACAGAAATTGTTACAAGCACGAGATAGGCTGAATGCAGTTAAAATTTTACATGGTGTATTCTTTCTTTCCTATTTTGAACTTAAATAGTTCAAATTAAAGGACATGCGAACTTTAGACTTGGCACCATGGTTTGTTACAAGTATTATTATGGGTCGTATACAGGCATCACCATTGCCCATTGGCACGTCGATACATATAATCTGAATATTCCCCATTCACCCTCCCACTAGCTAAATTAGTATAGTCTCCCATCTGCTGTGGAAATACATTAGAACTATTTGCTAAGTTCACAGCTGGATTTGGATGGCTATATGGCCAACGCTTCGGTGCAGTTGAGTCCAACCTTCCGTTGGGGTAAGCATCCAACCTATGCAGAGCATTCTGTGTGTCATAGGCCCTCCTGTAACCCTCATCATAGTAAGGATCGGTCAAGCCAAACCGGACAGAACTACTTACAGTAGCTATTTCTGAGTCGGACATATTGCCTCCTGAAGAAAATGGCAAACCAAATGTATGATACTCATGGAGGGGAGCCATAGGCGCACTGCTTTGGTCCTCATCAAGCAAGTCATTTATAATATCAATGTGAGGGAATTCTTCGCCCACTGACCCATACTGCTGGCGCACATCAAAGCTTGGAGCAGGTATCTCCCTCTGGAACTCCCTACACTGTAGTCCACCCAATCTGCGTTGTTCTGTCCCACTGCTGCTCATTTGTTGGTTAGGGACATCATCTTTCCACATATGTTTGTTAACATCACTGTTACCTTTCCATGAGTGCCGGTTATCAAGGGCTTCTGCCCTGCTAGGCCCAAACATGAAGCCTTGCTTACATTGTAATTGGTCATTCCTTTCGAAAGGAGTAGCCATGACCGATGTTGCCATCGTATATGCTGACCGCGACTGTGAAACTGCAGTATTTGGGCAAACAAAAGTTGATTGCTCAAGACTTGCAGGGGTTGTATCAAGATGGCCCTTGCCAAGGATTGCATTTCGATATGTCTGTGTTCCATAAATTGAGGCCAGAGGTGAAGGCTCATTGTTCGGCCGTTCAGACACAGTCACTGAACGTGAAAGCAACGGAGAAACTTGGACTGACAGGGTAGGTGGCATAGTTGATCTTGGTACCTGTAGCAAAGGTGCACTTGTAGGCCTTGACATTGGCGTAGTTGTTCCAGGTACAGAAATGACTGAAGCCCTCTCAGAAACTGTATCTTCTCGAGTCTTGGAGATAGATGTGGATAGAATCTGCCGCGATACTGAGTTATGTGAGGCAACTTCATCAGCCTGGGGTGCAGGTGATTTGGGGGCAGTTTGGACGTTAGCAACTTTATCAAGCTGTGATGTAGAAGATTTTGAGGGAGCTGTTGTAGCTTTAGCAACTGTATCAATCTGTGGCAGTGGTGATTTGGGTGGAGCTGGAGTAGCTTTAACAACTGTATCAGCCTGTGGCACAGGTGATGTTGGGGGAGTTGGATTAGCCTTATTATCAACTAGTGGTGATCTTGAGGGCATCGGAGTAGCTTTATTGATTTGCTGGCTTGGACTTGATACATGTTCTTCACACAAAACTTGCTCAAGTTTACTTGGAGTGGGACTGGCAAGCACAGATTTGGTGTTTATGGTGGATATTGCTGTTGCTGGAACAGCTCCATTGCTGTTGTCATTTATGGCTACAGGTACAGCCTTTGGAAGTGGTGCCTTAATATTTGCATCATCAACAATTACCGAGGATTGCTCTGGCCCCTTCAGAACCTGGGGAGTCTTCTCTAAGGAGTTAGATGAGGATGCTAAGGATGAACCCACTGTGGCCTCAGCAGCTGCCTTCTTCTCCAAATGGGCCTTGAGCAATTCCCTGCCCTCAATTTCTTTCTGAAACAAACATAAATGCAAACAAACTAATCAACTTTTTTTTTACTGGCAGCTAAATAAAGTAGCAGGATTGCTGATAGATAGTTATTTTAATGAGTTCCCCTTTTTAGTTCCCCTGTTTTGCAATTTTCTTATTATTAATTCCATTCATTTTTTATAGATTTAGAAATTTATTCTAGATCTATAAAAAAAATAGTATTGTATAAAAAAATCTTTATTTTGTAAACTAAAAAATACAATAGTCAATATTCCTTATAATAGATATACTTAATTATATCATAAGATTCTTAAGATATATTAATCTTAGTATAAGATTAAATAAGCTTCAAACTCAGGAAACGGATCACCAAATTCTTTTGAAGGACATCTACCAAGTGATATGCTACAAATATAGTTCCCAAATATAGGTTTTCAGAAGAAACAAAACATTTCGAATGCAATCTCTAGCAAAGTTAAAAAAAACGTCAAGTGTTAAGCGAGCGGTGACCCACCGCTTAGCGCTTAAGCAGCGTTTTGTACTGTAGCAAATCGGATTCATGTAATATGCTGTCAATTTGAGAAGCAGCACACAATAGCAAATCAGAATCATGCAATAGGTTGCAGACATGGGCCATCTGGCCACTGTCACAGTGCGGAGTCGTGGGCTTTTGTTTTGGGTCTGGGCCACTGGCCTGCATCGGCCCATCACAGCAGAAGGCAGTCTTAGGGCACACCAGCTCAGGACACAGCCCACTCCTCCGCAAGTATCTGCTCCCTCCCCCACTCGGGCATGGCATGCAGGCAACGGCGGCGCTCAGGCTTGGGGTCACGATGACGGCAGGGCGCTCCCAGGGCTGCCATCAGCACTCAGCAGCTCACCGACTATCCCTCCCACCTCCCGCTCCTCTGGTCGGCAACCCTGTGTGCATGCCTCCAGCTCCTCCGCACACCATAGACGGCAACCAACCACGGCGGCTGCTCCACCAAGGCGGCATGCCTGCCCGCAGCTCCCCGCTCCCTCTCCGGGCTCCCTGCTCCCCCTCTCAGGTCCCGGCGCCGCTTAGGGACCGCTTATGGCCCAAAGCGAAGCGGAGACCTCCCGCGTAGCGCTTCAGCGCGCTTAAACAGACACTTAATACCGCTTTTTTGAAGCTTGATCTTGATGTATCCAGCTACAGCGTATTCACAGAGCTGGAGGTGGTCTGTGTTTTCTGTGCATATACAACAGAAAAGGGAGGAATTGTTGCTCTGCCAGTTAGATCATGATAATCAAGTGATATGTGTTATCTCACCAAATCAGAGCAACAGCTCTCGTGTTTGTCCCTGCAATTGAACTACTATGTAGCAATCGCAATCAAATTACAAAGCATTGTATTTATAACATCGCAGTTCTGCATCTTACATTTTGTAGATTTCCCAGAAAAATCCTTTAGTTTTTTTACAAGTACTATAACTCAAATACAATGAAAATCTTAACCAGAAACCATGAAGTAATGTTTTTTAGGCAAAAAAGTATCTCTTTTTTTTTTTACCCAAGCCAGCAGGGAAATCCCAGCCAATTTTTTTATATTTTTTTTTATTTCAGACCTGTTTAATTCGCTCCCACTAGGAGTCAAACCCAGGCCTGCTGGATGCTACTCAGGTGCTCTAACCACTAAGCTAGAGGCCCTTTCGCAAAAAAAGATGATCGATGATCTAAAATTCCAAACTGAAAATCATCAGCTATATCTTTAGTATATCAACAATGCAAATCAGATTCAGGGGTATAACATTGTGAAAAGGCTAAAATAAACTTAAAGAGTGCAGATCAGTCCTAAAATAAAGTGAACATTCAATATAATAATTAAAGCATAATTATAAATAGTGCCCAATGCGTTTTTAGAACAGCTGTTTCACCTCATGTAGTCGTTGCCCAAGCTCACGAAGCCGATCTTTTAAGGTGAGTAGAGCAGTCTCCTGGTTCCTTGGAGCTGGACCACAGGCAAATGTGTTGCGGTCTGAGGAGCTAGATGAGGGAAGGTCATCTTCATACCGGGAAATAATTATACTGCTGATGCCCCTGTTGCGCCGATTTCTTCCTCTGTTTCGCCAAATTGTGATTCAGTTATGGTAAATTATTAAATCCAAGCTGCCAAGAGAAATATGGCAAAGTTTGGATGAAATGCTAACTGACCTATTAGGCGTTATAAAACTTGTACTATCAAGCAAATTATTTATTTTGCCTCGTATGCTGTTCACGGCAGCAGACACAGATGTTACCAGTGTCTCGATGTCCACAGAATCATCATCTTTACATGTCTGTGAATTGTTCATCTCAATACCAACATCATTCATTGCATTCACAGGTTGTGTAATCTTGTCACATGTGTCAGTTTGGCATACCTCTGTTGATCCACTTAGATTGTCTGGTAAATCTGAAGCACCTTCTCCAAAGTTATCAGCTCTCACAGCAGATTGCCCTACCTGCTTAGAGTCCTCCTTGTCATGATTTGTGCTTCCATCCTGACGCCTTTCTAGAAAATTTGAATCAGATTTCTCTTCTCTTTCCTTGTCCTTGACCTTACGATTGTTCTTCTTTTGTTTGGCCTGAAATTGTTAGTGCAAGCAAACAAATTTATAAAATGTAACTTAATGCAAATGAAATGCAAACTAGGCATTAATAAGAAAGATGCCAGTAAAGCAGAAGCTTGAAAAATCACTAGTTCAACTTGTAATATGGTATCACCTAAACATGGGTTCTTGACATGCAAAGCTTCCTGGTAACTTTATAGAAGCATCTCATGATAACTTCCAGGACCTTGCGAGCTCAGAACTTAGAGCTAATGTATTTTACGGATACAAAAAACTTAGTCCAAATTACATGGTACTTGATGTGTTATGGGGCCAAGGGCTTAGGGCCATCAGCTACACGGCAAGGTAGAAGCAGTGCACCAAGCAGCTCTCATCCAGGAACTAGCGAGCATGTTAGTTGGCTTCAATGCATGGTTAGCTAATTATAGTTTACTAGATCCATACCCATCTGTTAGCCTTATCAATCTGTATTAGTACACATGTTACAGATAGATTATATACAAAGCATGTCATTTTCCTTTAGAATAAGCAAGAAATAAACAAGTCCCGGCACGATCAGAGCCTCCTGCCACAGGGATGAGTCAGCTGCTGACGAGAGATCTCGCCATTATTCCGAACCCCTGGCGGTTCAGAGCTTCCAAATTACCCGGAGGGCGAATTTGCCTCCACCCTCAGTCCTCAGACCAGGACCTGAATCCCAGTCCATACCATGATAGTTTTTATCCACGTTTACAACTCATTCGCCAGAAGAACAGTTGTCTTCTGTGGCTTCATTAATTTAACTATATAAAGCAAAAGCAAAAGTATGAACCAAAAAGTAATAAAATGGAGGAGTCACTAAGAGTCACTAATCAGAGGACTGTGTAAGTATTGGCTACAAATAGCCCTGAGTTGACACTGGAATTATGTGCTTAAAACATGATGATTCTAGTCAAAAGAAATGTGTAAAAAGCAGCAGCAGTCACTTTCAGCCCCCATATTTTTTTTATTGTCTCAGCCATCCACTGAGAAAATTGATTGGTTTCAATCAATTAACACCAGGAAGTCATCATGGTAAATTGTCAGTAACTAAGCAGAGATGGCGAACCAATCTACGCTTGAAACTCTACTCGACGACTAGGAAACTTGCCATGCGTCAAGCCATCAAAACAAGAACACATCGTTCATGAGAAAACAATAGTTCCATAATGCAAGGATTCAAGTAGCTGGATGTTCTCCCAGTTTGTTCAAGCAAACAACATGAGGTCAGCAGCAATGATTTCATCAAGCCACCCTGATGCCAACCACATTATATTGAATCAGGAATTAAAAAATAAGACTGGTTGAGCCACATTATATTGAATCAGGAATTAAAAAAGAAGAGTGGGTGCACATAACCACATCAAGAACGCAACCTGTTTTTTCTTTGAACGCTTATCCTTTTCAGTGGCACTGCCACGCTTCCCCTTCATCTCATTTTCAAGAAGCTCCTCTTCACGAATAAGCTCTTCTTGCCTCTTCAAAGCAACAGCTTCTTTATAGGCAACCTCAACCCCACTAACATGAAAGCAAAATGTAACAAAGCAATGCATCAAATAGTAGTCAGGGCATGTCAAGATTACTGGAACAGAATGAATCAAATTCTGTGTATAAAAACATTTGTAAATAAAGAATGTAAAGAACACACTTCGATGCAGAAAAGCAAAAGTTCAAAACAACTTCTAGATAATTGGCAGCATGAATCTTTTGGTTGACCATGTCTAAACTCTAAACATGAGATGATACAAGAAGAAACAAAATGGTTGAAAACATTCATAGTCTGGCCAATAAACCAACCATGTGCAGCTACAAAGATAGTAGAAACAAACAAAAAAACTTTTTACCTAAATATATGAGATAGAACAAATATTTCAAGTATCTTCTGACCAATCTCAGTTAGGCGTCTTTCTTCACGCTCAATAGAAACTTTGTTAATTTCTCCAGTACCACCATCCTGGATATATGAGAATGAGAAGAAACAAAAAACTAAGCAGCAAAACAATAATTACATTGTGCAAAATAATGCTAGCAATTTCAAGACATAAAGACCACAAGCAGAACAGTTGACAGTAACATAAGATTTATACTGCCACTTGTATCACTGGAAAATGGTTTCATTTTGACTTCCACCATCAGAGGTAAAACTTCCAGGACTGATTGCAGAATGTTGATTAGATTTTGGAGTTTCAGAAAGTGAAGAATTCAAGGGGGATAAGCAAGCTTGTAACAAATCTGTTTGTGAAGCAAATATTGCCTTTATTCCAGTTCAACCACCTGGAGAGTGACTGTTAAATTAGCTTTGAGAAATCAAAATTAATAATACAAGAAAGAAATTATACTATGATTCAATTGACACCAGTCTCTTTAGGTTATGAACTTATTAGACATCACAACTACCTAGTGTGGCCACACTTGCGACGGGTGTTCTAGCTAGCAAGTAAACCAGTTCCAAATAAATGAGTAATACAATCGAGGGAATCAGGGAGACAAGGAAAATAGATTAAATACTGGATGAGAAACAGGTGGATACATTTTAAGCAAAACAAAGTTCATTCATATCAATGTGATGAAACAAAACAGATGCTAATGTTGTCGAATCATGATAGAAGTCACCTGGGGGAAGAAAATCCAATCTCAACAATGATAAAACTAAGGGATCGAAATAATCATACAACAATATGCATACCTTAGCACGGGTTTGGGAACATTTGTCATCTTTTGGTGACAGAGATTGACAAGACAAGGGCTCTAAAGCAGCCCTCTCAAGCAAAGTTATGAAGTCACCAGCCAAAACAAACATGTCCATATCAACATGGACCATAGGTGCTGATAGCTCCTCCAAGTCCATTGAAGTTATCGCTCCTTTCTTGCCATTGCTACAGCTCTCAAGTGCCTTCAAACCTGTATAAAGAGCATCCATAACTAATGTTGAGGTCACATCTTTCTCGACAAAAAAATGCTTCACCACTATTTTCAATATGATGTCGCTCTTCTCTCTAGACATGCGATGTTTTGTTGTTGGGTCAATCGCAAGCCAGAAAGCACGAAAACTGCAACAGAAAGAAGGGTCAGCATACATTATAGATTAGATACCAAAAAATAACATGGTAAGTACTAAACCATTCTGCGTTCATAACATTCAAAGGCCCATTATCTGACCTGGACCACCTCATTTTATCATCAATAAGCCTGATAAGTTTCCTTCTGCGTTCCTCAACAAAACGCCGGTAAATTTGCTCTATGTTTGTCATGTAGACACGGAGCAGTTCTCGACGATAAGGGCGATCAAGGCAACGAAATGGTCTGTCTGCTTTCTCTCTCCAGTATCCAAAAACAAAGGAGATAACAGTTACAATTTGTTTTTGTGATCAATTGATAAGAACTCAACATCTCTCTTTTTAAGATCTTTGAGAAAATGAAAAGGATACTCTCATATCAAGAAGGGGTTTTTTAACTCAGTATCAAGAAGCAAAATTCTCAGACCAAGCTGAGAACATAATAAGAGACAGAAGCCACGGCTTAAACAATAGTAAACATGTAAAGAGAGGGCCTCAAACATAAGGAAATCTCAAATCTGGATGAAATGCAACAGAATAAAGCTTATTGCGACTAAACAAGGTTTGAAAGAAAGTTTCTGCTAAATGAGCCATTACACCTTGTAGCGTAAGTTTGAATTTTTAATAGGACAAGATGACACAAGAAATCCATGTTTGAATTATCGAGAAGACCACAAATTACCCCAACAAGGTCATATCAACTCCAAGTGCATCATATGACATCACTGTTAATTTAAAAGCATGTTAATCAGATTTCTTTAAGAATCATTATGAAACTAACTACCTGATAACTTGAACTTGAGCTATGATTTCAAGAACATCGTCAACAAGAAAACCATCTTGAATCTTTGATAGCTCCATAAACTTTTTCCACCCCCAATCATGTTCCTTCTTCCAGAATTTGTGCAAGGTGTCTGCAACGTTACTTAGTCAACTTTTGAAGCTGGCTGTTTTTCTCAGAAGAAAGAAAACATCGGTTCACCTCACCTGAATATTTAACTTTCTTTGGATCAAGGTTGCCCACAGCTATAGTAAATTGTGCAAAATGGCTCCATCCTTGAAGCATCAAGACCATGATTAGGAGGCAAAAAGATATGTGGAGGACAAAAGAAAGGATAGGAAACATAGTAATATCAAACCTGGGAGAAGTTTTTCATGATTAGCAACGCAAAGAAACAATGATAAGTGATTGGAGACATCGCATCCTTGAGGGTAAACTAGAATATACCTGCAAAATGAGCAAGAGATCAACTTAAGCAATAGAGCATCCAAGCAGTGCGCATTACCAACTGAGCTGTTCAACAATTAATAATCCCAAATACAGAAAAAGCACACAAAACTACTGGAAAACAATAGCGATAACAGTGTTGCATGCAGAAATAAGCTAATTTGCACTTTACATAGACGGTTCAAGGGTTATAGAAATACGGTGGAACTAGAGTGCAGAAGAAAAGGTCCAGGGACTAAAAGGTGACCTAATAGCATGCTCTGCGCCCTAATTTAAGTTTTAAAGCAGTACAAAAAAATCATTGGAAGGATCCCCAGAATGCAACAAAACCAAGTAGAGAAAATCCATGATATTCCAGCAAAGATCAACATATCACATATCAGCAAGACAAATATAGAAAAAAAATCATAAATATAAGAATTTATGTTATTCAGAAAAGGTGGTAGTGACAATACATAACTAATACCAAAAACAACCCTTCTTAACAGTGACTGAAACTTAGGCTTCTGGGTTTGTAGCAGCACTTTCTCAGAACAAATGCAGAATAGTTGTATACACATAACTCATGATGTAATACATTTCAACTAAATGGTTTTAACAACTCTGTAATTCCATCACCAAAATTTAATAAATAAAATAAAATGCCCAGATCCTAGTAAGGCCCTGGTTACATCACCAGAATGAAAGCTAATTTATGGTTAGTTAGTATGGAACTTCCATGTCGTCCTCAAAGGTTGTGGGAAGAGCATATGGTGTTAGCTTGCTTTGTAGCAAGTCATAAAGGAATGCAATCTATGGCATTTTAAGACAGTGATTTACCCAATTGCACAGAATAGTAGTTAGGCCCATAGAATAGCAAATATAAAAAACAGTGATAACTGATGTTACAGCTCTAAAAAAAACTGCAAACAATAAGGATGTTGTTTCAAAAGGTTCTGAACCATTTAGGACAGCTATTGGTAATCAAAATGTTGTATACAGCCAATTCTTTCCAGTTTGCAGAAATTCATGATTCCTATCACAATATAATGTTTAATACCAACAGCAAGGGCATTACAGTTTTGAAAACCATTATGAAAACATGTGATAGTCTCTTACATGCACCATTGTCACACAACATTGAAGAAACATGAGCAAGAGAGCACTATACTGCAATAATAGCAATATGATTACCACATGTAATGAAGTATACAACTAAGAAAAATATGTTAATATAGACTGGTAGCATATAAAAACAAAGCTAAAACATAGACATTTCAAAGTGCATTCATCAACCAGACCAATAAGAAAAGTAGAAATGAGGAATGCAGAATGCCACAGCAGCATTGGGAATATTTAATCTTACCACTTGTAGCCACCAGCTTCAAACGGTTCACTTTTCATTTCTCTCTTCTTCTCCTTTGAAAAATTTTCAATTTTCCAAGTATATCTCCCAAACAAATCTGAAGGTCTAGGCCCTGAGATCATACAGATATGCGCAAAATGAAATGACACCTCTACTTGTAAATTAAAAAAATTCTAAATGCCACTAAATGGAAAAAGAAACACAAGCGAGGAAGTGATAACAGCAAGCAGTGTGCCAAGACCTGAACTAAGAACAAGCACCTATGTTGCACAAATACTGATGCAAAAAAGCTGAAGCTAACCACAGACATTGTTGGAAACAAAATGACTTTGATTCTCTCTTTCACTAACACAAGTTTGTACTATACTGATCTTATAGCTTCACACTACAAGCTTACACACCTTGCTTGATCTTCACAACCAAGCTATACTATCACACATACACACTAGCTTACTACACACCATACACTAGCTTTGATCTTCATGACCAAGCTCTATCTTCTCTAGATCTCAAACTCACTACTACACAGGAGGGTTCCTACCCATTTTATGCTTTCAGTGTTGGTTACTACACTGCTACAGGGACCGACCTAATAGTACACAGTTCACATTAACCTACTTTGCTAGCTAAGCAAACAGCTGTTACAACTAGAAGTAAACGTCCATTTACTCTATTTTTCACCCAAGCAGTTTGCTTGTTGCTTCCTGCAGTAGTAACCCTCAAGTTGACTAAATCAACTAACAACTAGCTAGAACTAGAAACTTCTGAGCTGCTGTCTTCATGTAGCTCTCTCATCCAGGAACCATCTAGGCCTATATTAGCATATCTAGCTCTAATATGTCTATATGACAAGATTAATCCTAACAAACATGATTATATGGCAGGGATCACGTTATAAATAACTACTTACATCCTACATCCAATAGGTAATTAGATTATATATGGGCATTGGAAAAAGAGTTCTCAGGAAGTTAAATGTAATAGCTTCATGATTTCTTCATCACATGGATGGGAAAAAGAACTGCATGTCGCGATTACCCAAATGGTATACAGGTTATTGCATAATATATTTGAGCTAGTACCATGGGATTACAATTTGAGACAACTTTACATGAGCACAAGCACAATGCATAAAGCTAATAACACTTGTAAAACCAAACCAAATCCCATAGCATACTGAGCAGCCACATCAAGGTTTTGGCATGCACTAATCAATTACACGATATTCTTTCAATAACTTGCAAACCTCTCAAATATAAAGGTAACAACAAAGTAATCTAAAATATATACTTTGCAGCATCATTTCTAGGGCATTCAGTATAATTTTTAACCAAGAGAGCGACCATCTTTAGAAGCTCCAGCGATATGCAAGACTAATGTTAAACTAACACTAAGTGCTGAGTAGCTAATTTACCATCTGACTTATCAGCTCTTATAGAATTGAATAGTGTGAACTATTTCAAGATGTAACATGAGAAAACCCCCAGTTAAAATGGCGTGAACAGAGTTAAGCATTTAGGATTTGCCAGCAGCTTTCCTGTTCTGGCATCTGAAGTTCTGGTATCAAACATTTCAAAATTTAAGTTTGTGTTTGATTCAGGGTTACAATCAATTAGATGCTTAACCACACAAAAGTTGTGGATTCAAAAGAGTTAACTGAATTCAGTTTGCAGTATTATATCATAATCCAAGATTAAGCTGACCCACAAAAGGAGAGAACAGTACTTTATACTCCCTCCGTTCCAAATTATAAGACATTTGACTTTTTTGACCCAAAGTTTGACCGCTCGTTTTATTAAAAATTATGCAAATATAGTCAAATTTAAGTCATTCTTACAGAACTTTTATTAATAAAGCAAGCCACAACAAAATAAGTGATATTTTATTAAAAAAATTAATGAGACGAGTGATCAAAGTTGGGGTCAAAAAAGTCAAACGTCTTATAATTTGGAACGGATTAAATACAAAATATACTTCCTGCAAGATGCAGAAAATAGGAAAAGCTAATCTAGCTAAGTAAAGATAGTTAGCCTAGTTACTTAGTCCCGAGACACCCCTTAAGATTGGGAAAATAAAAAAAAAAAAAAACAAAGTGCAATACTCAATGAGAAGACAGTACTGTACTGATAAACTCTTGACATTAGAAGTGGAGCATACGAACAAATTGCAAACAGAAGAAGTAAACCATGATGTTAGTTTACACTTTCTTCAAACAAATTCAAGAAACTTATAAACCTTTCAGTTCAAAGGTTTGAATCTATGCCCATACTGACACACTGCACCATAATTACAGAAGCCAGCCATATTCCGATAGCTCAGCATCTATGCATTATAAGCAACCAGTATAGACTCCTATTCAGAGAAGGGTATCTGTTTTCATTGTTGTGATGACAATATTTCTTTTTTTTTTATGGATTTCATATGTTAGACTGTAATGCCAGCAACAGGTAACATCTGAAAATTCAAAGGCAAGACAGGTATCACACACCAGGATCATCGTCTTCACTATCGGTGTCCCAAAAGGGAGGGGATGTTGAAGGGATCCCATTATCAACATGCTCGCAGGAGCGCCACTCAGAAAGGGAATCAGCAGAGACACTGTGATCCTTGTTCCCCAACCCACTGGTGCTTGCAGCAGAATCATCCATTATGATAGCACCATCCATTAGCAAATCCTCGATCTCAACAATTACCTAAAGTCACAGCTGCATATAGAGACAACAGTTTGAAATCAACAAATTCAAATGTATGATGACCTCTCAAAACTCACACTGGATCAGTGTAGAATTGCAAATTAAGTAACATCCTATAAGTGTGGCATAGGAATTATGACAAAAGTAATAAAATGACCTTCCGTTTCATATGCAACCCCACTGAGTTTTACAGGAATAAAATGGTTAGAGAATCAAGCTAAAGTTACTCCAGCCAGGGGTGGGCTTGGTGTGGGGAATAAAGGTTCGACGGGAAACCCCTTTTTTGGAAACCAAACTACTACACTAGCACTTATTTCGGCAACGAGAAGTCGTGTGGTGTGGTGTCAAGGGGGCAACTAACGTTGAGTTTAACCAAATCCACGGATCGATAATGATGGACTGGATTAGTAGGCCACCACGCAGCAACACATCAATGATTTCGATTGGGGGAGGACACGAAGATTCGATTGAAGATGGAACCAGCTCATCCGAGCAAGCTTAGGCTTACTTCCAAATCCTCGTCGGCATGGATCTCCACACCACTAGCACGATAAGGCAGCGGCGCTACGGAGGCGGCGGCGGACTTGAGCTGCGGCAGGCGTAGGATCCCTCGGAGAGAGGAGAGGGACCGGCGGCCTAGAGCCGCTCGGCTGCACCGCGCTGTGTTGGTAGCCTAGGCCTACAGCTGTGAAGCCTAAAGAGTAGAGCTATACCTGCGTCCGTCCACGGCGGCTAACTGCGTCCGTCCACGGCGAGTCGGAGCCTGAGGCAGCGGTTCTCCCGCACGGCGAGGGCGAGACGGAGGAGAAAGCAGCAGCAGACAGGAGAGAGAGAGAGAGTATAGTATTTGGATTAGGAGCTTTAGGGGTGTGATGTGTTTCTTCCTCCCGCGGTCAGCTTTGCTGCCGCCGAGATGCGCGCACCCGTGCGGCCGACCACGACGGATGGCCGGATGGGGACGACGGATTACTGCAGCATCACATTCGCAGCTGGGCTGCTTGAGCCCATTACATTGGGCTCTGACTGAAATCTGTTCCTCAGCCCATTACATTGGGCCTGGGTTGTGACTTGTTTCGGGCCTCCCTCTGTCCCGTTTTAAAGGTCGTCGTAGCTTCGAACCAGGTGCAACGAAGATGCTTTGGACCTGGACGCTACATTTATATCCAAATAATTTTGGAAAAAGGCAGTGAATGCAGACACTTTAATCGATGCCAGGACGTCTATTTATTAAAAATGGGACGGAGGGGCGCAAATGCTGAGGACTGGGATATGTGATGAAGAAGAAGAGAGGTGATTTCCGGATCCCGAATCCCGTCGTCCTCTCCGGCGGCTCTCCCCGGTCTCCTCTCACTTGCATTCTCCATTGCGATGCTAGGCTGCCCGCCGCTCTCAGCACTGCAGCAGCGAGCGCCCCGCAATTAGGTCCAGCATCCTGCCTGTTCATGCAGTTGGACTGCTAAAGTGTGGGCGCCAGCGTGGTGGCCGTCCATGCGAGCCGCTCGTCCGGTCGTCCCTCCTGCCGGCCGGCACTTTTGAAGCCAAGAGGACAATCCTTGGATTCACGGTGAGCCACCACCGGTGTTTCTTGAACAAATTTTATTTTCATGCACAAATACGCCTAAGAACAATTGAACAACTCCGCGAGCTTGCGATACAACCTTCATACTTTGGGCCGTGCACCTGGTATTTCAATTTTGCTTACCTAGAAGAACTGTGGTGGTTATAATTCGTGTATTTTGGTGCACCATTTCATGCTAATGATTATAATTTCGTAGTCATGAGTTCCATGATGCATCCTGGATTTTTCTTGGTACAATATTAGTGCCAAACTAAATTTTCTTCAGTTCTTGTGCAAGTTAATCGGTCTGAATGTACAGATTATTCAGGAATCAAAACAAGCAACTGCTAGTGATTGCAAAACATTCCTGCGAAAACAAAAAAAAATATTTGAACCCACGAGAATAAGAAATAAAAAAAAAAAACTTAATGTTACAATTTGATTGTCTTTGAAGTCCTATAAGTTATGGCCTAAACAAACAGTTACCCATATTGTTGAATGATCTGGATAGATGGGATGTGTTTGACCCTATCAAAATCTTCACTAAGTTCTCCCAATCTATCAGTAAACGAGCTTGGCATGCCCACTAATCTCAGTCTCTGCAATATAGCAAGAGACTGCAACCCAGTAGGAACTGTCACTAGATTTTCACATGACATGATCCACACTTCCAGGACACATGGCATGGCTCCTTCATCGACATCCCATTCCTCCAGCTCCTCAAGTTCAGTTATGATAAATATTTTCAGGTTTGGAAAGCCTGGACAGCAGCATCTCATCAGTTTTCCCTGGTATGCTTTGTTCAGCTGGAGGAATAGCAGATTTGGCAATTGAGCGAGAACTGAAAGTGGATCTTCTTCCAGTTTTGAAAAGCTCAAGCGTAGCTTTGTAAGCTTATCTAACTGAGTGAACCAATCTGGCAATTTCTGTAATGGTCCAGCTATGTGCAGCTTCTGTAGACATGATGAAGGGCTTCAATGTTGCAATGTCAAGAGGTCTGATGCCATCACCTGAGAAGATGGATATACTGAAAAACACAGTTTTTCTGCATCTTCACTGTTTAAGTCCTCTACAGCAAGCTTTTGAAGCTTAGTAAGGCTTGCAATCTCATCAACAACAGTTGCACTTGCCTGCAAACCAGTTGATACTTGGAGTTCGCCAAGCTGGGCAAGTCCTGTCAAGATTTTGATGCTTTTGCCATCTTGCTTCATCTCTAGGTTTCTTAAATTCCTCAAACACTTGATTTGAAATGCAATTATATTTATCAAAGTCTTCCTGATATCAAGAGTTTGCAAGTGATAGAGTTTTTGCAGTGTTGTTGGGAGCTTCTTCAATTTTGTTCCTCTTAGCCCAAGATACCTCAAGTGAAGTAGTCCTCCTATCTCTTTTGGAAGTTTAAGCACATTGGCATTTTCTAAATCCAAAATTCTTACCAGTTTAAAGCTCTTTGCAATAATGTTGCTTTTCAATACAACAGGTGCACTAGCATTGAACATGAAAACAGATCGCAATTTTTTCTTGTGTACTTTGTGGAATTCCACATGAGATGTCTGTAATGAGATGCGCCGAGCACTAGTGCTTGCACCTTTATCATGACAAATGACAGAAAAGTTTCCATTTTCAGACAGTAAGATGGCAAGATCGTGAAGAAGATTGTGAACTCTGCATGCTTTTACTCTCCCGCTGCTGCTAACGACCGATGCTTCTATCATGCTTCTGTTAATGAGCTCCATGAGGTACTTCTCTGCAGTTGTTTCAAGTGTCTCATCATTTTTCTTTTTCACAAAACCCTTCAGCAATCCATAGTCGAACTAGTTTCTTTCGTGAGATCTCTGAGTCGTATGGAATGACAGAAAGCAGCAGAAAACATGGCTTCAAAGGGTGTGGGAGATCCTTGTAGCTTAAAAAGAGTGCTTGGTGGACTCCCATTTCACCGTTGCTTAAGTCCTTCTGAATGCTCTCCAAGACACAAGTCCATTCGGTGTCTGTTCTTTTCTTCCTTGACATCATGCTCCCTGCAGCAACTATAGCAAGGGGCAAACCAACACACTTTGCTCACAATGTCCTTAGCAGCCTCTGTCAAATCATCAGGGCATACCCCATCTTTCAAGAATGCCTTTCTACAAAACAAATTGTAGGAATCTTCAAATGTCATTGGCTGAAGTTGATGGACATGGCTTGTGGCATCGATAATTGACTCAGCCACGACAATGTTACGTGTTGTCATAAGAACCCGGCTCCTGCCATTCTTAGGCAATACCAGCTTGATCGCATCCCATAGCCCTTTCTCCCAGACATCATCAAGCACAAGCAAAAACCGCATACCTCTGAGGCCACTGAAGAGCAGTTCTTGGAGCTGCCTCTCACTGAGAGAGCTTGCCTCGGCAGAGGGGATCCTCACCAGCCCCCTGGCCATCTCACGAAGGACACCTTGCAGCTCCATCTTATTTGAAACATAGACCCATGAACTGCGATCGAAGTGCCTTTTCACATCTGGGTGGTTGTACACCTTCTTGACAAGTGTGGTCTTCCCAATACCACCCATGCCAACCAAGGACATGATGCTCAGCTCTGATTCCTCACCCAAAATATGCTGAAGTAACGCGTCCAGGTCTCTATCTAGGCCTACAGTATCTTTGTCATGAACTAGTGGGGACGAGGCTAAGAGACCAATGATCTTATCACTGGGGTCTGCTGATTTGTTGGTCAGGTTTGGGTACTCAGACCGACGGCGAGAGATGTCGCTCAGCTGCTTCTTGATGCGCCTGATCTGAGCCTCTACTTTGCTCCATGCTCTCAGGTTCCCGAGGATGCTGCAAGCACGCACCTGATTAGCATCGAGGACGTCGAAGACGTCCTCCGAATCAAGCATGGTGTCCCTCATCTGGTGGACCCATGCTTCAGTGGTCGCACTGCCATCGCCGCTGCACGTCTCCACCTCGTGCAGGAAGAGCTGCATGCTGTGGAGTTCGTCGCGGAGCCAGGAGACATCCTGGCCTGTGGCCAGGAGGCGACAGCCTTGGTCGGCTACTCTATTCGTAAGCAGGGATGCTATGCCATGGATCAAGGAAGCAAGGATGGGGGAAATGTCTTTGGTACTGGGAAGGATCATGGATGTAACACAGTCGACTTCCTGCTTTGTCTTGGAATAGTCAACGTCAACTGGCAGGCTGGCAGCATTTTGCTGTGTAGTTGTTTTTTCATTTCTCTCCATTGATTTTGAGCAGCTAAATTTCCCAATATTTGCAAATACGACATTCTTTATGAACAAGTCCGTTGTTTTTGTTTTTATTCTAGAGATCTGCGCAAGAATATATTTGTTTTTAGTAGCTGAAATTAGAGCATTAAAGAAGTTGCCAAGAAGCATGCATCTATGGAGTAATATTACTACATGCTATGGAAGATAAAATAAATTAAAACAATTTTGAAATTGTAGCAATATCTCTGTTATTGAGAATAAATAATAATGGCCTGTTCAGTTCAATGTGCAAGCCTAGGTTTATATGGGTTGTGAGCCATTACTGTTTATCAAAGATGCAAGGGCTTTACCGTTTAGCTCTTCCCATGCTATGACTAGTTAACAGAGAAAATATTATTACTTATGCATTGCTCTTTGTAGCATGAATAAATATTGTTGTGTCAAGGATGCAAGTGGTTGGTGAGCTAAGAACCCACATGTAGGCTTTATTTTGTGGGTTGCCACAAGAACGCACAAAATTAAGCATATATGTGGGTTTATGGCTAGCCTTACGTCTGGTGAGCAGATTTAAACTTCACGCGTTCGGAAAGGGTCCACTGTGCCTATCCAGTGCGTGCACATCTAGTGCATATAGGACGACTAGGTGCTCAGTTGAAACAAAGCCAATCAGACACATGGGCGGCATCTGTAGCACCATCAAACACGGCAGCATCTGTAGCACCATGTCTCCTCTTTGCAAGCGTGTCATCAAATGTTTTGCCAAACATGTTAGAGTAGAGTTAGCATTTTTCAAAGTATTTTCATAAACAGTTTTCGCTTGCTTTCCGATGTGTCACTTGGCCTAAATTCAAATGCATGTACATCAAAAGCCTAGTGGCACTAGGATGACCAAATTCGCTAATTAGAGCTCCCTCTTAGTAGTACGACCATCTATTCTAAACCCGATCACGCAAGCCTTGATTGGCAAAACAAAATTCCTACTTATACATTTGCCTTCTCAATTGGATTTTGTTTTTTTTCTTTATTCTGCTCATGTGAGAGCTTGCTCTATTTGAATGAACGCCCTTCATCCATCTCCAACCTTGCTCTCCATCATGGGATCTAACCTTAGCCTGCACAATTTAGCAAAGAGGTTAATTCACTAATTGTCTCAATTACTAAAACCAGCCATAGGGCTTTCAAGCACGACTCCAGCAGGAGACAAGGGATAGCCGTGGGTGATAATAATATAGATAGTGTGAGGCCACATAGTATCCCAAAAAGACTTGTGATGCTCTGACGTTATAATCAAAGCATTATCGTTTTTTAATTATTTGGATAAAGAAACATAGGCTTGTTTTGCTTTATTGTCCATTTTATCCTTTCTGTGTAGAAACTCCTGATGATTTGAATACACTTGGTAGCTTTCTAGTGACCAAGAAGAACGTCAGGCACGCTTGATTTGTTGTTCGATCATGCAAAAAGGTTTTGCACGTCTTTGTATTAGGATAAAAAAAAGTTTAACACAATTCTTCTTAGCAGCACCCTAGGCGACAAAAGATATATATATGGACACATAAACCCATCCTAGTATACTGAAATTTAAGGTGTTATTACAGGCACTTGATTAATATGGATGCGTGCCGGTGAGCACTCAAGGAAAGGTTTCCATGAAGTAAGAGCTCATTTTTTGGTTCCTGCAAAAGTACAGATTTGCTCGTCGTTTCAGTAAAACGGATTTCATACACTCCTTTGTGTCAAAATATGCATTGACGCTATTGAAACGGAGAAAATTTCATTGAAATTCATATGGAAGACATCCGATCCGTTCCCATTTCCAAACGAAGTAGTGAAGGATCATTGACACCATTCGAACTTCGAAGGACGGGCGAGGGGGAGGCCGGGGGGCAGGCAACACGGCGACAGGCTGCCGGCGAGTTAACGGCCTGCCCCAGGCCCATGCATCTTTCCATTCTGGCCAGACGAGCGGCTCATGATCCTAATAAAATCCTGGACCGGGATCCGTTACTGAGCCATTGGGCCCCGTGCGTTTGCGTGTGTGTATACATTAGGCCCTGCCCTGCCCCTGCGCAGGTTGTACACAAAAAAGATGAACTAGATCTCTGAACATCTTGTCAACATTTCATCCGTTTAGATTGCACTATCTATTTACAGAAAAAAAAAATAGCTGCAGTTCAGTTGTACGCAAAAAGATGAACTCAAAAGATCTCATGAACATCTTGTTATTTTTTTCAACATTTCATCCGTTTAAAACTAGAAAAAATCTCTGAACAAAAAACCTAAAACTGAAGGATCCATTTCTTTGATGCAGGAAGTTCTCTACTGCAGCAGAGCGGATTCTTCAACAACACTGCAAGCGCAAGAAAAAAAGTTATCAGAGGAGAGGGGCAGTCTAACAATAGCTACTAAAGGTCACTTCTGTGCAGTATCACAATCAAGCATAAATGCACAATCCAACACAGCAAACATGTTTTACTGTCATCTAGTTTTGAAACGGAATATTTGTGTAGGTCGTCATTCCGGATCAAATAAACTAAGGCTTACTACCGCTACTTTGGAATCAAATCCTGAACCCTAAAGCAATATGACAGGTCAGCAATGGCAGGACTGCTCTTCTTCTTCGATGATTAGCAACTATACAAGAAAAAAAAAAATGCTCAGATCACAGACACTAATGAACGGAGGGAGTAGATATTAATACATTGCACAAAAACTTATCTCAGATTGATCAAATGAAGAGCAAATTGTAAAAATATGATTTTGTTGCATTTAGTCATTTTTAAAGTCATAATCCCATAATTTGCTATTAAAGATAACTGCCCTTAATGGATTCTCAGTACAATCGATTCAACAGCTCTCGTCAAACTGATAGCACGTCTGTTGTTAAATTGCCGCCAGCATCACCGCAGAGACAGATCACTTATTAACTGAAATGAACATACCCAAAAATTTTAGTTTAACTGAATCAAATTTCAAGAAATCTAACAAGCTGCCTGGGCAATCAGCAGAACAGATCGGCGACTGTCTGGTTTTCATCGATGTAGTGACCCGATGGCCTGTCTACATATCCTAAGTTTTGGTTCAATGACTACAAATCAGCAATTAGACTATGACCATGAGACCAAGTTTGGCAATCTTTTGACGTAGACAAGATTTGGATACTTCCAGCACACAAGCCAGTTTGCACGAACAGTTTGTTGTCCCACGGCCACCGGCGAATGAAGGCTAATGGAGTTTACGGACATAGCCTTTCCAAAAAGGACCATTAGCTTTATGAATAAATACATGTATTTGGGACTTTAAAGGAATTACTTTGAAACAAAATCAAATCCTGAACCCCTAAATCCTTCTTCTTCGATGATGATGATGCAGGCGTAGCCATGGCCCGTGAGGCCGTGACTGCTCTTCTTTTTCGATGATGGTTGGCCCAGAAGAGAAGACGGTGAACTCAATTGGCTGATGAAGATTGCATATCCATTTTAAAAACAATACCGCGGTTTGAATTTACTGTGTTGCAGTACAATTCATGTGTACGCTGCATATCTGTGACGGCTTGAATTGTGTTTGATGGCTGACCGGCTCATTCTGCCTTTTGTACGTAGAAGCAGGACACTAGGTGTTGACACGGTGGTACAGATCTACTGTTCCGTTCCATGTCAGTACTGAGTACGTAGTACTGACTGAACCCCTTTGTAATTAACCTTCACATGAATGACGAGCTTGTACCGCGAGACCTTGGATACTTGCAGCGGCGTGGAGTGAGCAGCAGTAATGGCATCGTAGCGGCGTGATAAAGCGTCGATGAAAAATAGTACTAGCCGCAAAGAAGGCATGGCACTTTCCTCCGTTACCATAAAGCTACACACTGGGTTTCGACATCATTTTGCCCCTTGGTAATTCGATTCATGTTTAGTACTAATTGATTCCTGTTTGCCATTACTGTAACTTGGCGTTTGTCAGTTGTCGCACAGTAACTGGCTAAGCCGATTCACCAATCCATCATGACTCGCAGCAGGCTGCAGGCATGGACCATGGAGAACAGTACACTGCACTGGAGTTTGACAAGAAACAGAGGCAGGCAGGCACCGTTATTTACCATAAATGAACAAAAAAAAAAGAAGTGTCACTTTTGCGGTTGCCACATTCATATTTGACTCCCATTCCCTGTACATAATCAATCGTAGCAGCTATGCCACCAGGTGATCAACCACCCGCATTTGTACATCAATCAACCGGAGCTACTAACTAATACTAATAAGAAACTAAATAATCCTGTATGGTTACTGCTGTAGCTACTATACCTACACTAAACGAACCTAACAATACAATTAGTAATGCACCTAGCAGCTCGATCAGCATCAAGAGCCCATGCACATCTATCTATCCACGGCTACGAGCGGCCCGGCTACGAGTCGGCGACGAGCGGCGGCGAGCCGGGCGGCCGGAAGATGCCCTGGCCGGTGGCCAGGATGCCCCGGGGGTCGAACTGGGCCTTGAGCCTGGCGAAGCGCCCCCACCTGGCGGCGCCGAAGTGGTCCGCCCACTCGCGCTGCGCCTTGTGGTTGGGCAGGTACTGCTTGGCGCCGATGCCCGCCTCCGCGCAGAAGTCGAGGATCCGCTGGTTCTGCCGCGCCAGCGCCTCCAGGCTCTCCGGCGCGCCCGGCAGCGCCGACCGCAGGAACGCCACCAGGTAGAACACCTCCTCGTCCGGGGTCACCACCGAGCTCCTCGGGTCCCACCTGCGCGCACCACCAAACAAACAAAACAAAAGTCGGTCAGCTCAGCTCACGGTCCAGTTCACATCTCAGAACGAACTTGCAATTGCTAGATTACCTAATCGACTCGAAAAGGTTTGGTTGGAATGGAATGGAATGCTACTCTAGACGACAGATAGAAAAAGCAGCGGTTTTTGGCAGCAGGATCGTCTGATGATTCTGATACGGCTTTTTAGGTTGGCTGTGTCGTGTATGTGCTGAAGCTGAAAGCCTGAAAGCAACAAACAATTTGGTGCATCTACCTGGCCACTCACTACTGACCGACCCCCAAAACAAAGTAAAAGGCGAGCAGGTCTCGGCTAAGGAATTCCATTTCTGACCGCGCCGAGCTCGTTGCGCCCTGTAAAGTAAAGCTCTCGCGGCGCCGGTTTAAAATGGGGTGGCCGGCGCCACCAGCTAGCCGCGCGCGAGATGGATGGCAATAGAATACGCCCTGTCGCGCGAGTGCGCGGTATGTCCGCGCCCATTCAATCAGGCGCCAGATTCGGCTCACGCAGTTCGGCGAATAATTAATCCGCGGGGCACTGATGGGCGCTGGGTGATTTGTGTTGTGTGCGTGGCGCCAATCATGGCACACTTGATCGCAACACATGATGAGCCCCGCCTGCCGGAGCGAGCCGACCCAGCCGCCACCTGCGCTGCGCGTGCGGTGCGCGCCGCATGTGAGGGAGCCAGCCGGGGTGGTGGCGCCGTCGGACGGCGCGGAAACGTGGCGGCTCATGTGCTGTCCCCGTGTCCCGTGCGCTGCATGTGGGTCAGCGGGTGCTGGATGGAAATGGAATGGAAGGTTGGTTGGAAGCGCGGGCGGCGGCGGGGCGGCGCCGGCGCCGCCCTCCGCGTGCGCGCCCGCGTGGCGGCAGATCGATGAGCGCGCGCAGCGCAGGCAGCCAGGCGTCTGCTAGTACGGTGTACTCCTAGTTGACTTGGTGGTTCGTGTGTGGGTTGACTTACTTGTGCTTGTTCATGGGGTAGATGAGGATGGGGCCGCCGGCGCCGGCGGTGCGTCCGCCCAGCACGCCGCGGAAGACGCCGCGGTCGAAGTCGGCGATGCGGGACGCCGGCACGAAGAGGTTCAGCCACGGGTGCGGCACCTCCCACATGCCCTTGGCGCGCAGCTTCAGCTCCGCCTTGTGCACGCGGTCCAGGAAGTCCACGTACGGCAGGTCCGTCGTGAACACCGTGCCAGGGAGGAAGTTGAGCTCGCCCAGCAGCGCATCCACATCCTGAAATGAATGAATCAAGAGAACAAAAATTCGAAATTTCATTAGTATATTCCTGCTGGCTTATTTGCTCCTGCTGATACTAAAATATTGCTGTGCCGATGCAACAGTATCTAGTAGCAGCAATGCAAGGTCCTCTTTTCTATGATCTACACGCATCTGGGCTTCAATTAGTATAAAAGTAGTGTATTATACTCCTGCCTAAACCTGCTATTACAACTAACTGAAAGCATGGCTCCAATGATTAGCTCGCGGCTCGCCGCCCTGAAATGGGGGCGGTTTTGTTTATCCGACATTATTCCATTTCATTTCCAAACAAAACCACATCAATGTACTAACAGTCACATAAAGAAAGAAAGGAAGGCAGCAGACGGACGGACCTGGTCGACCGAGCTGGTGGTGGCGTCGTCGTAGTTCTTGGTGACCTCGAGGCAGTAGAGGACGCCGGAGTGGTGCTTGAGCGAGCTGAGCTTCACCGGGTTCTGCGGCGAGAAGAAGGAGGACCTCCAGTTGTTGATGAGGCCCTCGGCGGCGACGACGAAGCCCTCGACGTAGTCGAACCGGCGGCCGCCGCTGCCGAGGGAGATGAGGCGCTCCTGGTCCGCCGTGAACTCGGTGAAGTTGGAGTAGAGCGCCCGGATCCACCGAACCTGCAACCACCAGCCATGCATTCCGGCCGTTAATTAGCTAGCGCCCCCTTAGATTACATCCAGGCCGATTAGGTTAATTAGCAGAGGAATAAAATCTTGCGAAAGATCCCAGGCAGGAGCTAGACAAAGAAACCCGACGATGACGACGACGGCTAATCGGTGAGCAGAGCAAGCTGATCGATCGGCGACGGGGACCCGTGGATCGGCCCCCAACTGATCGAGCCGTGGACCACCAGGCCGGATGACGTATATAGTAATTAATAAACTTAGTGCTACAGCTACTGCTAGTGAACAGTACTGTATCATCCCGGCAGACTCTGACGAACAGTGTAACGAGAAGACTGTTCCGATAGCCCATCAGACAGCAAAGCCTCAGGATCGGAGCTCAGCTGTCGGAGTACGCGTACGTGTCGGACTGCCCTGGGCCTCCATCGTCCTGCAGGCTCATCAGGCACTACTAGTAGTAGTAATTAGTAGTAGCACGTACGTACGTACGTACGTACGTACGCGTGTGGGTCCCTTTCGGACGCTAAGCTGCACATGTGGCTAATAGGGAGTTAGCGGCCGGCAGAGAGGCGCTTTCGTTCCTCAACGGATCAGCGGCGCGCTCGCCACTTGCATGGCCGGCCGGTGTGGTTGAGATGAGGTCCCTGCTGGGTTGGTCATTAGTTGGAAAGCGTGGCCGGTGACACACGCGACGGGAGGAGGAAGATACGCTGGCCTTCCTGGTGCCACCCTCACGAGACACGAGTCACGAGAGCGAAAACGAAAGGTGGAAGTGAAACGAAGGCGACTAAATTAACTGGTGCAGAGATAATTAAAAAGAATCGACCGATCCAGAGAGAGAGAGAGAGAGAGAGAGAGAGAGAGAGAGAGAGAACAGAAGGGCAGGGAGCAATGAGGAGGAGAATGTTGTTGTGGCTGTTACCCTTTGGGGAGCACGCTCCAGGGCGATGCGCGCGCGCGTGATGATGCCGAACTGGCCCAGCCCGCCGAGCGCGCCGAAGAATAGGTCCGGGTTCTCCGTCTCCGAGCAGGTCACCACTTCTCCTTTCCCTGCCAACGCCCGACGCACGTGTGTCAGTCAGTCAGTCAGTTCATTCGGCGGTCCAGAGCTAGCTAGCGCCGTGCATGCACTAGCTCGATCGTTGGGACAATCATAGGAGCAGCAGGGGAATTTCGGATGGCCATGGGACGGGTGTCAGGTAGCAAGCAAGCTACCTACCTGTGACGACGTCGAGCTCGTAGACATTGCTGATCTGGGGTCCGTGGTGGAACGCCTGGCCGCTGATGCCGGCGTTGGAGAGGGTGCCGCCGACGGACAGGTACAGGTAGTCCGTCCACGACCGCGGCGCGAGCCCGCCGTGGGAGAGCGTCCAGTTGAGCACGTCGATCCACAGCTCGCCGCCCCAGACGTCCACGTAGTGCCCGCCCAGCGCCGGCGAGTACACGGGCAATGCCCGCGCCTCGGCCCGCGCCCGTGCCGCGGCGCCGGGACCGTGGCTCATGTCCACGACCACGCCGCCGGGCGCCTGCGCCTGCCCGCTGATGGAGTGGCCGTGGCCCCGCGCCGAGACGCGGAACCCGCGCGCCGACGCGAACGCGGCGCGGACCAGCGCCGCCACGTCGCCGGCCGCGCGCGGCTGGAACACCGCCAGGGGCTCGGCAGCGGCGAGGGCCCCGAAGTCGCGCGACGCCTCGGCGATGTCGGACGCGTCGACGCTGAGGCGCGGCCCCCGCCGACGTCGCCGCCGAGCTGCAGGAGCTCCGCGGGCGGCTCCACCGGCAGCCCCACGGTGGAGATGAGCGAGGAGACGAGGAACAGCAGCATGAACATCAGGCACCGCGCCATTGCCGCCAGCCCGCCGGCCTTGTGTGTCCTATATATGTCTCTTTTTTTTTCACTCCGGTCGGCCGTGTGCTTCTTGGAGGTCGAGGAAGAAGAGGAAGGGAAGATGAGCAGTAGTGTGGTGTGCGGTGGTGGCTCGGCGAAGCGGGCGTATTTATAGGCTGCTGGAGCCTGGACGGACGAAGGTGGTGGCGGCCTTGGCCTGGTAGCGGGGGATTAATTAGGCAGAGAGAGGATTATTGGGGGAGACCGAGGAAGATAGGAGAGAGACAAAGGAAATGGTGGGGGTGACGATGTGCCGAGGGGAGGGAACAGAGAACACGGACGGGACGGACGAATAAAAAACTCCGGAGGCCGGAGGCGCGTCGTGACTCGTCCACATTCCGTTCCGTCCCGCAGAGACTTTCACTTGCCGCCCAATTTCTTTAGCTATTGACTCGACTGGGGAGGACTTGGCCGGTGCGCTTAGCTGGGACGAATCCTGCGCCTTCCTGATAAGGATCGCTTGGGACAGTACAAAAATTTTGTATAACCTTTTGATCAAAACGTAGTACGTAGTATATTTAGATATGGCGAACTTTACTGCCGCCAAGTTGCGATGAAATTCTCTTGTTCCAAAAAGGAGTTCCGTTCTGCTTCGGTAAGATACATAACTAGCGCAAATTTTAATAAATAATAAATATCATGACTATCATAATTAATATCATCGGAAAGTCTTTGGATCTAGTTTTTTAACAAAATTATTTGGAGATATAAATATTATGGGGTCAAAGTTATAATGCCAATAAAATTAAAGTATTTCTTCTTAGCAAATTGACTTGACTGGGAGGCAGAAGTCCAGAGTCCATGGTTAAGAATATTATATGGGAAAGTTATAATACCAGATTAAAGTATTTCTTCTTAATAATATATCTTTCATAAAAAATCTTTTCCCCCTAAATAATAAACCCTATTTTTCTTGCACTTGATCTTAGTTGTGATCCTCCTAGCCAATTGTATACGGGCCTGTTTGGTAGTTTGCAGTTCAAAAACTGCAACCATTTTTTCTTTATCTTCAAGGAGGATACACCATGGCTAGGATTAAGGTTTGATTTATAGAATTTGGGGTTGTAGTTTTGGGATGAGAGTTGCCAGAACGAAAGTCCTCTAAAGTAGATCCTTACCATAGGGGTAGATTGTTGGCGATGAGGTGGTTAGTGGACAGTACGACCATGTTATCACTAGACAAAGTTGTCGAGATAATTGGTTAAAAGAGTCGAGATAGGGAAACTTAATTAATTTGACTGGTCGGTGTGGGAGTAGATAGCGGTGACATATAATGGCGAAGCCATTATTACAATAGTAGGTTGGTGGTTGGAGCGAGCCAGATAGAAAACACACCAATCTAGCTAAAGATAAAATGGGTGTTCATTTAAGACATTGGTGGACATAGGCCCCGGGCAGGCTGTGATGCAGCCCGGGTCCTCGACCAAGCAAACCCAATAGTAAATAAATACTTAAAAGATCAGAACTCTAATTGTATAGTTGTGTCACTTTCTTTTTCTGAAGCAAGTTGTGTCACTTTCATGTATATCAGCCCGTGTCCTAGTGTGATTTTGGATCCGCCCCTAGTTTAAGATGAATTTAAGCCACCACGGCAGTTCCACGAGATAATAGAGAAGCTAAAAACTAAAAAGTTGTAGCCGCATCTAGTTCCGTGCTACCAAACATCTCAAAAACTTGGGGAAAAAGAACGAAGAAGCTTCTCATTCGGTTGATAGAAGAAAAAAAGCTTTTCCGCCATTAGATTAAGATTTAGCGTATAGTAACAATTAATCTGTGGAGAGAGATAAAAAAAATGTAGCTAACCTGTTGCATTAATTGTTTTCACGCCGTTGTAGTTGTTGTTGTTCACGATGATGTAAAGCTAGATAGGGATTACATGTCCGTTTCCTGCCGCCATGTGCAGCAATCTGTGGAGCTTTTCAAGGAGAGCCCTGCTGGTTTTTTTAATGTTACACTCGGTGGAATTCCCGGCGCTGGGGGAGAGACGGTTGAGGGCGAGCACTGCTGACTCAACCAAAAGAGAGATCCTTCGTCCCGCTTCCGTATCTTGACCAACCTTTTTAGGACCGCGCCCGTCGGTCCTAATCCCACCGGAGGCATGCAGATGGGCAGATGGGGAGAATCATCGTGTAGTATAGCACCAACCTTTATTTTTTAACCGCACCCCGGCTAAATGCATTTATCTCTGCTAGCCGTCACCTACTCAATGGAAGTACAGTACGCTGTACGCACGCCAAATCCTCCTCCGCTTTCCTTTCCTGGCGAGGCTGCAGCAGGAATTTAACCGTGCTACGAACCAAATCTTCAGTGAAACGCGTGCACTAGTAGCGGTCCTAGTAGTACTCTAGCTAAGGTACTAGTACTCCGTACTGTTCGGCACTGCTCGTTGCAGCCGTGATGATTTCGGCGGTCAACATATCGTCTCGGGTTTCACCGTTGATTTTCTTCATCTTCACCAATCACCACTGCTTTATTGCCTGTATAGGTGCAGGCTTGCTACACTAGGCAATGAATATCCAACGGCAGACCTACCGATCGGGCAGAAGCACGTTTTTCGAGGAAAATCGGCAAATCGCCAAAGTGTCGTCTCCAGGCATAGACCGGCCGATCGACTGCACAGGATCGCGTCAAGATTTTGTCTCCTTTTTGGCTTTCTGCTCCGTCGCTAGAGTAGTAGCGTGCGAAACCGATCGACCCATGGTTTCGAGGGTGACTGATAGGACATGGTTTTCGTTTGAAAGGTGAGCGCGCTGGTGAGGTGAAGCCGCCGCCGGGCGTGGCATGCCGCATGCTGCCATGGGACGAGTCACCGAGACTCCGAGAGGGAAGACCGGCCGGCGAGAGGAGATGGATCGATCGATGGAGTACGTTACGTTTCCTCCTTTTTTTTTCCAAGGGAGAATCGGCAATGGCGTCAGGGTATCCGATCCTCGCTCGCCCGAACGAATAAGAATCGGTGGACGGAGCTGCATCATCGCCTGCCCGCGCGCGCGCGAGCACGACGACGAATTTGCGGGGGCGCGCGTGAGACATGTGCTGCTCGAAAACGGGCGTTACGAACACGCAAAGGGAAAGGCGCGTGGTCTGAAAGCAATCGTGCCATTTGGCAAAAGCGTGCGTGATGAAGGCAAATCTTGCCCACTTATTGCTTGGCTTCGTACCATAGTGTTGTGTTAGTAGCTAGCGCCGAATGAATACGACAGACAGGTCGCGCGGGAACCATATATAGTGTCGTTGTCGTTGCTTGTTGGCTTTGTGGGTTGGCACGTCTAATTTTATTGCCCGTACGTGTGATCGCGCGCGTCGTCGTCGTGAGAGTGTGGCCCTCTGAACGACCGAAGCAGTAATAAGGAGTCAAGAGCGATGACATAGGAGTACGTACAGCCAACCACGCAGGCTTTAAAGGGTGGGACGTCGACGGCATGCGAGGTCGCCGTGCTCCTGCCTGCCTGCCACTACTATATCGACCGCATGGACCGACGATCGATCGGTCACGTCGCCGTACCATGGATGGACCGATCCACCGAACACCGTGCATGCATGCGCATATATTTCCACCGATCGATCGATCGACGAACGGGCCGGCGAGCACCGGCATGCCTTCGCGGTGTATCGAGCAGACCGTAGCTAGGTACAGTACCAAAGATCGATCATTCTCCCCGGCCGGCCAATGCAATACCCCAGAGGCGAGCCAAAGAGCCCAAGAACAATGGCAACGTATTCCGTGGTCTGGCCGCTGGACGTACTCCACTCTCAGATATATATGAGCAACGGGGGCCGCCTGCCGGCCCGCCCGCCCCGCCCGCGGCCCTATAGGGCACGGCCCTAAGGACGGGCCCTAGGGCCCGAGTCGGGCCGCAGCAGGGCTTCATGCCCTACCGCCGGCCCCAGGGGCTAGTGTCCTGAGGGCCGATTTTCGTGTCGGGCCAGCCTGGAAAACCACGGCAATATAGCGGTCGGGCCGGCCGTCGCCCTCGCAAGTGTTTGCTACCGTCAGTCGCGAGTGCGCGCGCCGGCCGCACGGACGCCGCGGGCGGGCGAGGGCGCTGGTGACGCGCGCGACGCCCGCTGCGCGCTAAGGGCCGTCTGGGACGCGGGTGCGCGGTCGCCCGCCGCCGCTGGTGCCGCTCACGACCCATGGCCCCAGGCCGCCCATACGCCCGCTACGGACATGGCCGCTGCCGCGTCGTCTTGTAGTTCGCGTCAGAGCCGCCGTCGCACGCCCGGGTACCTGCGCGGGACCGCACCCGCGTTGTTGCTGCTGCCATGGATACCGCCCGCCGTCGCGAGAATTCCCGCCGAGCCACCGTCGAGTGCTGTGCAGTGGGTGTGGAGCCAATTGGTGTGGCCTGAGTTAAGGGTTTGGATGATGAGGCATGGTGGTGGGCTCTTAGCAGGCCAAGGTGGTCAACGGGCTGTCAACGGGTCATCTCTAAATTACATGCCGTGCCGTGCCGGCCCTCGTGCTCGAGTGACGGCCCAAGCACGGCCCTATGCTTCATGCCTTGCCGGCCCTGGCCCATATAGTACGGGCCATGCCATGTTCGGACCGTGCCGAAAAACCGTGCTTCCGACCGTGCCACCGGACGACGGGCCACATGCTCAAGATTGCCCTCAGAGCGGGAGCCGGACCACCGGGATGCATGCAGATGCAGCGTTAATTTGCTGCCAGCGAGATCCCCTACGCGATTCGGCCACAGGACCAACGAACGCTCGTACGCCCTGTCGGCGGCTTTCGCCCCGGCCGGCCGCGCGCATGCACGTGATGATGTGCCGGCCGGCTACGTGCGTCGCTCTGGTTGGCCCGACACTTAATGCATGCGTCCCGCTCCCGCCCGATCAACGTCTTGCCGCGCGCGGCCGGACTCTTCAAGCCTTGTTGCATTCAAGTCAAGAGCGCGCTGCACCGGTACTACTAGTACAACAAGGGAAGCAGCGTCATGCATTTACTGTTGCCGGCCCTATGCGTGCCAGTGTATACGGAGTAGGAGTACGTGCAAGTTTCATGTTTCATCAGTTAAGGCTAAATGGTTAGACATAGCTTAAAATTAGCATTTCACTACTAGTAGTAAAAATTAGCCATTTAGTAGCTAGTATTTATTAGTCCATGCATGTTTGGATCCACAGCTAATATTGACTCATAAACTAGCCAAGTGTGGGTAAAAGTTAGTCCATCAACCCTATATTTGGAAGAGGTAGAGCTGGTTTTTAGTTACATTTCTAATTAGAGCATCTCCAACAACTCTTTAAAATTGACTTGCCAAATCTTGAGTTTTAGCAAGTTGTTAATTTGTTTGGCAAGTGAAAAAAGACTTATTTCCAACAACTCCTTAAAACTCACTTGCTAAAACGAAAAAGCCCGCTAACGAACGAAGAGCCCCACTAAGAAACGAAGAGCCCCGCTAACTTCTCTCGATAGCAAGTCCTTTCCGCGCGCGGATATATACGCGCGCAAGGCCCATAAATAGCAATTAGAATAAATAGTAAGTTGGTTTGAGGAGTTGTTGGAGAGGGATTTTTGTGTTTTTGTCAAATTAATAAGAATAGTAACCTCATTTGAGGAGTTGTTGGAGATGCTTATACACTAGCTCTACGTACTGTCTTTATTCACATCGTCGTCGTCGATTGCTACAAAGACGAGGACATGCATCGTTTCCGTGAAAGCCGAACTCTCCTCTTCTTTCCTTCGCGTTAACATTTGTTTCTTTAAGCGGTCTTTACACCTTTGAGAAGGCAGGGGAAGAAACTTCCAAGCAAAAATAAAAAATAAATCCCGGAACCCTTCTTACACTAATGTAGCTAGCAGCACCCCATGGCCTGGCATTTGTTTTCAACGAGCTCTGCGCTCCCGTAGGAAGGTAGGCAACGTAGTAGCAGCATTTACCATGCATGTCGGTGACAAGGCTTTGCCGGTCGTCGTCTGTCACGGGGTCACGCCATGTCTGAGACGCCGTGCTGCTGTCTGGCACAATTATCACGGGACAAGGAAACGGTCCCGCCCTGTCTGTACAAAAATTCCCCTACTGTACTGTACACCATTAAAGGCTTTGCTTGGTATACACACCACACGTTCATGCATGGTCCTCAAAATGTCTTTGTCTGCACTGCTCAATCCAAAACGATTAATACTAGCTCCGAACGAAATATTGACCGTTAGTAATTCTAAATATTTATTTATGACTAGTTTTAAAACATATATAAAATAAGCACAAACTTGATTAAAAATACGCTCATAATATTTTACATTTACATATATAAAATAAGCACAAACTTGATAAAAATATATTGTCATAATATTTTACATTTACTATATTGTCAGCATATGGGTGCTTACATACATTCTTTCAGCGATAAACATTGTTCATATATAATGTCGTGTGCATGCATGTGTTTGACGAGGATGAGTGCATAGATATGGTGCATGTAATTTATAAGCGGCTACTTTGTAATGTGTTTTGGGGAAAAAAAGGCTATACATCAACAATAGTAAAATTTAGCAGAGGCAGCAGCTATTTATTTATGAATGGATAATAATAGTAAAATCCAACATCATTAACAATTTATGATAAGAGAGAATACTACTCCTACGGGCGTACATGAATACTATTTCTCTCTATTCCTGAATAATAGATTAATTTCTAGCCTAAACATTGGTCTATAAATAAATTAATCTCTAGAGGATTATATGAGTAAATGGTCCACCACCTATTTATCTTCATCATCGGATCGAGTCTCCAGACATTTATTGCACCCCCTCCCATTTCCCTCTTTTCCACCACTGCAGCTAATTCCAATCCAATGCAGTTCTGAGGATGTACATGAATGTGCTTTTAGAGAACATTATATTGGTTTGAATTTACACCTCGATATATTTGTAGTAGTCAACATGATTGACTACATTTGTGAATGGATAAGAGTAAAAATTAACTGAATTGATATTTAAGATTAGAGAAAATACTATTCCGACAGACCAGTTAACACGTGAATACTGGCCGGTGCAAATAAGGGTTTCTTGGATGCACATGTGTACTTCCCTGAATTCATATGTGTTGGAATAAATTTCACTCTAACTTATTCCAACACGCATAGATTGAGGAGGGGTACATGTACGCGATCATGTGACGACCGATGACGCGATCATCAACCATCTGCATTGTGTACATGGGTAAATGATGCGGCCGCATGTAGTAGGCATGAGGTCATGCGAGATATGGATGGAGGGCGAGGGGATAAAACGGATGCGTGACATGCATGACTACGCGGGTTGTCCGGTTTCGCGCAAGAGTTCTTCTTGCTGCCGTAACCACCGATCTCTTGCCGGAACCCTCCGCCAACGACGTCACGCATCATGGACGAACAATAAAATCCTTGGGTGACACATGCATGCGTCGTCTTTGGCGCTTCCGAGGCATCATCACCACACGTACGATCCTGCTGCCGTGCGTTGATTCGCACCCGGGTCCGGACGAATGTCATGTGACAAGCCGCAAGCCACGGACGCCGGGTAGATATCTGCAGCCGTCCGTCCAGGAAATTCGTGTCACCTACACACACGCACCATTGCTAACGAATAAAACTGCTAGCTATATGCTCCCGCAGTAAAAAAATATTATTGGATTAATTACAAATAAATACAATTAAATTAATTACAAAATGTATTTTTATAATAAATTGTGAACCATCCGTTGTTGTATTCTTTTTTTAAATGGAGGGAGTACATATCAACACTACCAACCTAGCACCTCCAGTCCTCCACGTAGAATCGTAGATTGATCATATGGTATATATCAAAACCGACCGATCGATCTCGGGGTGACAGCAAAAAAAAGAGAGACAAAAATAATAGTAAATCTGGACCACACCTTGCCAACAGGGACCCTAATGCATGCGTGCATGTACACTTGTACATTCCCGGACGTACCCCTAATTAATTTTGGTGCACACACGTTCGTACGGCGGTGTGGGGGCCGGGGGTGCAAAGCAAGGCAACATGCATATGCATGTCGTCGACCCATCTACGCGTCAAACAAAGATTAATACTAGTATAATAATGCCACCCTTACTGAATCGACACATACAAGCCCCACTAGTCCACTAGCGCCCTGTGCACCGAAAAGAACGTACGTGGACAGAAAGAGACGCTGAATCACACAGCACACCTAATCATCTCAATCGCACAGTGATCGACGATCGATCCATCGATTGGTTAGTTGTTAGTTACTGCGATTAAGCTAAGGACCTGAGGAGCTAGCTAGCTGCTCGATCGTAGCAGACAGCACAATCCGACGACATGACTAACCCTGCTGCATCTGCGCGCATGCCAATCCTAAGATTATTCTTCGTGGCGGTACACTCCGGTCGTTTTCAGCCAGATTTTGGAGCGATTTGCGGTGCCACACGCACACGGAAACGTGATTTGGTTGGCCACAGCGCCTGCGAGACCTAACACATATACTAGATGTCTAGATGCTCATTCTGGGTCATATGCAGTGCAGTCCGTGCAGGCCTCCGGCCATCTATGACGATGATACAAAAAAAAAATATATACTACAAAAGTGTATAACTCGATCGATGTTGCGTGGCTATGTAATCTAGCTAGTGCGGCGCTTTTAACACGATTCCAGTAAACAAATAAATCCAGAGATGATGCTTTGCAGCTAGCCACACAGATGGTGACACAACTTGCATTTGTTCGGAAAAGAACAAGTAGACTAAACAACGACTGCGTTCGTTTGCTTTTTTTTTTTCTCTTTTGTTTATGGGTATGCATATGTATATGTATATGGTCGCCTTTTTTTCTCACTGGGGTTGTTGCTTCTGGATTGCACACAAGGCACAAGGAGGAGCTAGCGCGCAGTAAAGGTATCTAGGTAATTAAGGCCACAAATTAAAGCGCCCCTTTTGTTGTATTACATTTTATTATTTTTATTCCCAACGAAACAAATGCATCCAAAAAGAAATATTTTAGCAGTATCTTAAGACGTACATGCACGGACCGCGGAGTAGAAATATGGATTTTTGTTAGCTAATAAAACAACTGTGTGTGGTGCTTTTGACTTTTCAGAGTCAATAAGACGACACCCCCGGCCACTTGTCTCGAACAATATCGATCTGAATATACCTGAAAGTCAATACAATATGCACTTGAACAATATAGAAATGGTTGGGGAATGTACCGGTTCAAAATTATATACGAATCAAATCCAGGAGAGGATCACACATACCTGTAACTGGGATCTCGTCCCTCATCATGCAAATCCGGCCGGGGCCGTCCATGCCCAACTCATGTGATGCCAGCGCTGCTGGCTGGATCCAGTTCAGTAGCAGAGCAACGTAACCGAACCACTGGGATGCAGCAGCAGTACGTGTGGGTCGGGCCGCCCACTATTAATGCAGCAACACGTGCAAAAAACAATTCCAGAAGACTTTTGTTTTCTAACGCTCCACTTGCACGCGCAACCGATTCATGCTCGCATGTCTTCCTCAAACTAACTTTATATATATATATAGCTCGTCATAATTTATTAATTCAGCTTCCACATGGAGCTAGCTAACTAGCTGTTCGTCTGATCTCCTCGGTGGCCTTATTATTGCGAGATGTATGAAGCAATTATTTGGATGTGGATCTTGGCCAAATGATCTGCTAATGACGACACGCTTAGCAGTTGTATCTGTACTCCTTTGTCATACCTTTTTCTCCAAAGATACGTGGCTAATGGCCAAATTTGACTGCCTTTTGAGATTTAGGTTACAATTAATTTTTGATTACTAAGATTTGGAAATCTGATCTCTTGGTAAAACTATATTGTTCTTTCAATAATGACGATGTACTTTCCGGATTAGCTGTACTGATAATTGCACTACAAAGCATAACTTTTTTGAGGACCATCCATGTCTAAATTTGCTCTGATATCTAGAAGTTCTCACCAAATTTGGCCATCAAATCATGGAGTACCTTTAATTTTTTTTCCATGAGTGATGGCCAAATTCGGCCTCCTTTTCATATGTAGACACGTTATATTCTTTTCCAATTAGTAAGATTTGAATTCTAGTCTCTTGACAAACTAGTTCTTTTTGGGTTGAAAAATACAGACACAGTCACGGGCCCAACAAATCCAGTACTGTACTTTATCACGTTCTCTTTAGACCCTAAAAAAATTTATTAGTTATACAGAAAATAGTTTAATTTCATAGAAAAACTTAGGATAAAAAAAAGGATGTTCTTTTAATTCCAAAAAGGAGCATTCCCATTTTGTCTGTTTATAATTTTCTCTATGAAAACTTGATTTATGTTATCATCATCAGGAATTGCTGGTCCATTAATTAAGTCAAGGCACAATTGATCAGCAAATCGATTTGGTCATGTGTGTTCACACATGATCAACACTAATTCAAATATTATTCCCCAGTGAGCTCGACCGCTAGTAGAAGCAAACAAGCAGCCAAGCCTAAACAAACTTTCTTACCAGCTTGACAACCTGTACATACGATACATCACCCCCAACAAATATATAGTCAAAAAGGCCCAATTTGACACGACCAAACTGCCCGGCTCGCTCCACGCGAAGTTGGAAAGCGCACACCGGATTATTTCGCGATGGCCAATGGGTATAATGACCAAAGGAGTTAAATAAATAAATATTCGTCATCCATCATCCACGCAAAGAATGTGCTTTAGCTACTACTCCAAACTCGCTGTCAGCTGTGACGACCGAGTCGTCGCCGAGTCCACGCTGCCTTCTGTCCCGGGTCAAAGAGTCAACGCGCGTTCGCCCTCCCCCGGTCGGTTCGGTCTCCGTCTGCCAGGGGCCAGGGCTATCTGCTGCCTACGTGGCTGCTCGCTGACCGGCGGTCAGCGCCCCTGGAGACCGAAAACGAGGCTGCACTTGCCGCCCCACCGCACGTCCACACCACGCGTGCGTGGCGGTGGCGGCCAGCCACCGAGCCATCCGACTCGTGTCCTGCCACCGAGAGCGAACGAAACACCCCGGTCGGCGAGGCGGTCTGCGGGGGCCGCTCCTCTCCTCCAACCGTTGTTGGGCAAGCGACAGCCGCTAACCGCCGGGGAAACGGAATCCGCGGTTCGGCCTGGACGCGGAAACTTCCAGGGCCGGGGTGTCGGTCAGGTAAACGTGATGATAACCATGGCCAATGCCTAATGGGCCGGGGCAGGATTATTGCTGGATTGGCCGGTGTCACGACCTGCTGTGTATCTTTCGCGGTGCTTTTGTTACGACATTTCAGTTTTACCATATCTTTTACGGTATCTGTGTAAGCCCACGACCGGGCTGACTATAGCTTCGGCTGTATGCGTGGCACTTATATTCGGGTGTTTGGCTGGTCAAATAAATCGGTTGAGGTTGATTTGCTGTGAGAGAAAACTACTGATAAGTTCGGCTCATAAGACAAGCGAACAGAATCACTGTCAGCATGTGGAGACCCGCCACATCGCGCGCGGCCGGTTGATCGGGGAGCAGATCCGACTATCATCCGATCCATGCCAGCGTGCCCAACCGGCCGGCGGGCTCCAGCTCCACCGCGGTGCGCCGGCGATGCCGTTAAGGCAGGCAAGCAAGCGCGCGGCCATTGTGGTGCCATGCAGGAGCTTTTGGCTCCGGCACGCGTGCTGATGCTTTCATCAACTGGCACGCATGGCGCAGCCCTGCTGCTGCCTCCTGTTGCTGCGTATGGTATCATCATGTCCATATGACCTGCACTGCACGTCGATCGAAACGAACCAAATCCCCAAAAGAAGCTTTCGACCAAGATTTGGACCCGTATCGATCGCGGCAGGATCTCGTCACATGCAGGTTGTGCTTAATTACCCGGCTAACAAAGCCAAAGCTGTGTTGCATGCGCGCGCGCATGAGACAGTTCGGCGGCGCTCTGCCGGCACACACGTACTACTCCTACTTGTTGCTGAAAGCGCGATGGCGATGGACGAATGTTAGAAAGAAAGACGGATCAGATCGAGAGGTCGTTGCATTGCATTGTATCCAGGTCCACCCATTAACGATCCGATCGACCACCAAATCCGTGCAGCGAGATGGAGATCGACTCACATCGACGTGTCTCTAGGTAGTAGCATGCATGGTGCGTGTCTATCCGGCTCCGGCCGGCCAGTGGAACAAATCCACCAGTCCTTTCTCTCGAAAGACACTAGGCGACCGGCGATCGATCGATGTCGGGAGGATCGGATCGCCGCGGAACGACGTGCAGTGCAGATGGATGCCGATCGACGCTCCACACAAGTTCAATGCAGTGTACGTACGGATCGAGAGAGATATGAATATGATCCGGCCGGCCGGCCCAGCGTCGGTCGCAGTCAGAGAGGGAGAAGCCTTATCCTACCTTGTGTCATCGATCATTGAATTGCGTCAGCTAAGCTTTGCCCCTTCTCCGACTCTGAGCCAGCAGAGGTTTCAATAGAGATCATGGCTGCTGGATGATATGACTCCTATATCTCTATCCATCTTGTCCGTGCCACCTCAAAAGGTAGCTCAACTGGCTTGTATCTGTCCAGGCTAGTGTCCCAATTGGGACGTGCTATAGCGTTGTAGGATGACTCCGAATCCTACTTTACTAGCAGCATTCAAGAGAAATACATTATAAAAACCTCCAATTCTATGAGAACTGGAGACTGGAATTCTGTTATATATGAACAAGACTCTACTACTTTGTGTAGAGGATCTTAGAGAAGACTTATAAAGAAAGGGTAAGGATAGAGACCATAGACATCAGCCAAGCTAATATAAGGGTCTCCTCTAAATCTTGTAATAAGGAGCAATTAGAAAGACTTAAGAGGATTAGACTAGGTAATTATATGACAAAATATCTAATGCAAACTACCTAATAGGTGGAAACATGAAAATCAATTCAAAAAACATACTTGGATTGTTCTAAAAAATCATTAAAGAGTCTTTAGGGACAAAAGTAGGATTCACTTGTACTCTTTTGGAGTTAAGTAGGTTATGAGAAATCATACTCTTTCAGTGTCAAGTAGAGTTGTGAGAGGACAACAATTATTGGTACTCTTTTGGAGTCAAGTAGCAGGGTTGTGAATGAACACAATCACTTATATACTATTTGGAGTTATAGAATTTGTGGTCTCTCGCATCTAAATCTTAATCTCTTGCCATGGTTGTTTCAACAATTTTCTATGGTACTTGTTTACACAATTCATGATATGGTATAAGCCTGTGCCATACTCACTATAATATCCTTCAACCAAATCTCAACACTCCTTCTAGGTATATACCTCATGCTTAGTGTGTGTCACCGCTCTTTTCTCGGCTATTTGGTGCACACAAAATGATCTCGTTTTTGAACAGAAATGAATTATTTCTTTTATGGAGGCCCCTTCCGTTAACATACTAGGTGTGGTGGTCTTGGGCATTGTGAGGATGCAAATGAGACCATCCGACTAATGAGCCGAGCACTATAAGTTGTCGCTTTTTTTTTTTTTTTTTTTTTTTTTTTTTTTTTCCAAGGGTGGATGGAAGAGCAACAGTAGACTTTGATTATAATCACTTTGATGTACTTGTGTCCTCTTTCCCTTTTTACCGAAATTTGCTAATAATTCTGTAACTGTTTGCCCTGAAAAACATTTTCCTATCATCTAAAAAAAAGTAAGAATTTATGTAGTAAAAGAAATATATAACAACTGATAGCTATCGCTCGAAAATTCTAAATTTTTAATTTTAAAAGATGAGAATTAAAAAAAAGAATTTTGGTGCTCTAAATATTTTTAAATAAAAAACTTGTAAACTATAGGGAAATTTTGTCTATAGGACACTGCAAGTGATCATTCTTTTTCTTTGGACACTAAAAAGTTGAGATTTCTTTGGAAAAGACACTTTAGTTCTTGACAAATTGGTTGGTGGACATTGTGTCCAATAAAATACTTTTATAAAATTGTTATAAAATCATATAAGTGCCCCAAAAGTATGCCTTAAAATCCGCTAGATTCTACATGATAAGAACTACACAGTAAAATATTGGTTTGCACTAAAAATAACTATTTTGTCTCTCTTCATAAATAAACAAAAATAACTATAGGCAAGGTACAATGATCACTTTTAACTCTTTAACTCTCCTATATATATACGCTTTTAAAAATAGCGGACAGAGTGTCCATCAATAAATAAAAACAATATATTACATAGTGCTAGCGCCTTTCGGTAAATATAAACACTTAACATGTCTTACAACAGAATGCACCTAATTCCTCCGTCTCTAAATAAATATCGTTTCGTTTTCCAAGAAACAACCGTTGACAATTTTAATAAATAATAAATATCATCGATAAGCATCATAATAGTATCATCAGAAAGATCTTTAGATCTAGTTTTTTAACAAAATTATTTAGAACTATAAATATTTTATGTTTTTTTTTTCTATTTTTTAATTAAATTTATTTATGGAGACTTGTTTAGGGATAAATATTGGTACTTTGCTCGTATGTCTATATGACTATATTTTAGCGGTCACGGCCCGTTCTGTTGATCCTGCGCCTGCCTTCGTCTCCCGTCTTTTGAAACAATCAAGGAAGATATGGCAGCGTCGCGATCGCGATCGCGATCTCGTTCAAAAGGCGGGACTGCAGCAGGGAGAGAGAGATGTCACTGTGTCAGCGTGCGCCTCCGGATCGGCTCGCGGTCGCGGCAGTCTCGGCTGGCAGGTGGCAGCCTGCGAGACCGATCGCCGCCGCAGCCAGCTGCCAGCTGCCAGCATAAGGACTGGAGACGCGCACATATTTTAAGCACGCGCCCCGCGCCGCTGGCACGCGCCGAGTTCCCGACTGGCAGGAGGCTCCTCAGGGCAGCCACAAGCGCCCCGATACCTAACACTGGTACTCTGGTAGCAGTGTGCGCCACTACCGCCCGGTCCGGGGAGTACACACTACACAGTTCTTGTCCCCGGTCTCCGTCCTGGCTAGTGGCTATCGCTGTTGGAGGCCGGCCGCACGCCGCGGCTGCGCTGTGACGTACGGTCGATGCAATGCAAGTGGAGTGGAGTGTCCCAACTCCCTACTTGGCGCTCGCGTGCCAATTGAGAGATCCTGAGGCGGGCCTCACATCACATCCGCCGACCAGCATGAGGGTGGGCGAGCTTACTGGGATTTGGGGGGATTGCTCGCTCGATTCGATTATTTGGCGAGAGGCCGGCGCGACGAGATATGCACTCGTGGCTAGTGGGCAGGGCAGGCAGCTGCTGGCCTGCCTGCTTGTGTGCTGCCGCCCCAGCCCCAGAAGATCGATCGGGCGCCGTGGTTTTGTGCAAGTGGGTGGAGTATACAGTAGTACAGAATAGGGCTGCTGCGGGCTGCCAGCCTGCCATTCCAGTCACTGTGGTGGCCTGCGACAGAAGGAGACAGGCAGGGCACATGCAACAGAGTTGACTCGCCTGCTCTACTCAGCGTGTCCGATCAGACGGGGACAGACACGGCCCTGCAATTGTTTTTTGCCGTCAAAATCCTGCACCCTCCCACAGGGCATTTCCAGAATCTCATCTCCAGATAGGGCGGCTCGCGTATCTCTGTTTCCATTAGCTGGAAACACCGACGAAATCACCGGCATTTCTCTAGTTAAAACACACTTGGGGCTGGGGGGCGGCACCGGCACGTCGGCACGGCAATCGCCCGCCACTCGTGTCTGATTCATTCAATGGAACATGGGTTTGTATACATCTTGTTGGAGAAACATGTATGGTCCATATGGATTGAGGGGCTGCTGCTGTACAGCCTTTTGAGTGCAGGGACTGCAGGCTTTCAGTCTTGCAAGTTGCTTGCACCAGTTCAGACTTCAGACTTCAGAGAGCCACTTGGTACAGACAGCGCTTGAGCTAGAGACACTTCACACTTGGATGCACGGGTGTTAATGTACTGCCTGTTTGCTACTAAAGAAACTTCACACTTGGATGCACGGATGTTAATGTACTGCCTGTTTGTTCCTCGCCCACTAAACAAACTGGTTCTCTGAATCTCTCCGGCTAGAGTCACAGCCGGCGACAGCTACCCAATTCACTAGTATTTTGAATGTTCCCCTGCCCTACCAAGTTGGATTCAAGCCACAGGGCTGGAAACTGGAGTAGCCATCTGCAAAGAACCAACCAAGCACTAGCTCTGTCTGTAGCAAACATCTCATGTTGTGTGCTGGTCTGTCTGAAATCTGAATACCGAGCACTGAATGATGGCGCACTCGATGTCAGTCTAGTGACAGACAGATGCACCTCGGAACACAACAACGGAGATGACATGGCACAAAATCTGGTTAACAAATCGTGTTCAATGCATCAGTTCAGAGACTTTGACAAGCTTGTTTAAGGTGACCAGATACTGACAAGGCGACAACGCTCAATCCTCCAAACCAGACAAACAAATCACTCACCGAGTCACCCACGCAACACACAATGGCTCCTGAACAGCAAACTACTACCAGCAACAATAAGAATAAATAAATACACCATGATATGATTACTCATCATTCAGAGCTGCTCATCAGTGAACTTCTTGCCGCATGCAGAGATAACAACACTGCAATCTGTACTAACTTCACAGCTTCCAGTTGACATCAGACCACCGGCCGGGTAACACTGCAATCTGTACTAAACTTCAGAACAGATACCTGGAGATGTAGTACTTGGAGTTGGAAGCGCTAGTGGTTTTCACGTCTCCGAGCCAGTGCTGCATGTGCACCCCAATGGCGTCCAAGTAGAGGCTGCTCCGGCCGTGGAAGCCGACCACCTTCCCCGCCGTCGTAGCAGAGGTGAAGTAGGCCCCGATCTCGTCGCCAAACGGGCCATACTTCCCTCGGCTGCTGACGAAGGTGAGCGATCTCAAGACCCTGGGCCCTCCTTCCACGCAGGTGTTGTAGTACCCGTAGATGCAGGTCAGGACCTCGTGTGGATAGTCAAGCTTGATCTACATGCAACAATGCGCGTCTAATGAGAAACCGTACATCATTTTCATAAACGTGATTTTTTCAGTACTGAAAAAACAATATTGCATTGCAGTACATGCATGATCTGGAGAGCTTGTATGAGTACTCACAACTGAACTTACCCTGTGTGTTATCTGGCCACCATTTCCATGCTTGGTAGACCAGACGGACTGCCCACTCCTGTCATACTCGATCTGAACAGACCCGATGAAATCGGTTCTCATGATGTAGATTTGTTTGACGCCAGTGTAGACACCATCATCCCATGGTTTGCCTCCGTCCCCACCCCATGGTCCTGGACCTATTGGTATGGGTTCTTTCACCACACCATATGTAACCTGCAGCACAACAGAATTAAGATCCAAGCACATTTTTTTTGGTATCATATCAGTCCTAACACACTGCTTGCATTAACATTTCAGTTAATGGAATTGGTTATTACCTCATCTCCGATTTCCCTTCGTGCTAGTGCAAGCATATCTGACTGTCCAGATGGGCTTGCAACGGTCAGTTCTGTGTCTACTCTCTGTGACAGCACCTTCCCTTCCAGAACATGAACTCCAATGCTGTCGATGTACCATCCTGCCCTGCCGTGAAATCCTACTATCCTTCCATCGGTCATACAGCTGGAGAAGAAGGTGCCATGTTCATCCCCAAATGGTCCATGGCTCTTCTTTGTCGTGTGGAATGTGAGTGATTTGATCACCGTCGGGCCCATGATCATCGTCGAGCCAAAGTACCCGGTTATATGAGTCAAGATCTCTGATGGAAAATCGAATACAACCTGCCAAACAAAGTTACCATGTTATCATATACTAGCACTAGTGTTGATATGTAACCGAGAACCAAATAACACCGATGCTGAAACTGCATCACCTTTTCAGGTCTAGCGCCCCCACTGACTCCACGCTTGTCACCCCATATGGCCTGCCCGTTGCGATCGTAGAGAACCTTCATGGAAGATATCCCTAGTCCCCGCGTTAAATTGATTTGCCGGACACCGGTGTATATTCCATCATCAAATATGGTACCACCGTTTCCACCCCAGGGGCCAAATCTCACTGGAGTGCTTATAGTCATGGTCCCATCATCCGAGTAGAAACTTGGAATTGATACCATCTGCAGTGTAAAATTCACAGTCTGAATGTGGCTTTTGTAGCTACAATTTCTATAACTAGAACATGAATATCCAAAGTAATTGGATACATTTCAATTTTTTTAATAACAATGCACTGGTGGTGATACCTTGCTCATCTTAGATGGATTAGGATACTGCTCTTTCGGAAGACTGCTGGTCAGGACATTGTAGTTGTCGCCTCTGTCCTTCACTGCAAGAACCATGTCATACCCAGCACTGCTATCTGCATACCTGTGACCGTTCCTGTCATAAGACTTTGTGATGCTCCGAAGCGCAGATGGCGCATTTTTTGACAGCTTGGTTGTGTTCTCTTTGTTGATATGGCAGCCAATGGAGTGGAGGCACGTTCCGGATCGGCCGTGGAAGCCGACGATCTTGCCGCTGGACACCGGGAGTGAGAAGGATGTCCCTTGCTCGGTGCCAAAAGGCCCGTACTTGGAGCAGTTGCTCTCAAAGGTAAGTGATCTGATGACAACTGAAGCTCCCACTGCACCATAGCAGCCACTGATAGATGTGAGGGCTTCCTCAGGGTAATTGAGTTTCACCTGTTGGAAACGTACACTTTTTTAATGGTCGAATTACTGTACCATTGTATCAGTATAACCAAAATGTTGTACTCAACTATTGACCGAATTACAAAAACTGTCCAATCAGACATTAGTTTTGTCTAACTGTACAAAAGTGAAGTTACATTTTATTAGCACACCATAAGAAAACTGAATGCAGATCTACTCATAACTCATCCACAAAACCAATGGCAGCTTTTTTGCACCTCAGATGTTTTATATCACTGTCAAATATCCAAACATCAACAGAGTCCACTGTACCAGCTTGGCAAGTAGAGAATTGACAGTACTGCCATGTCATATATAATAAGTAAGTGCTATTATTTCTATGCATATAGGCTTCAAATATCACAACTGCCTAATAGTAATAGGAAACTAGTCAAGTCAACCGAACCTGATCAGTTTTTGAGCCTCCACCACTAGTCCCATGCTTCTCTGACCAGACTAAGCCTCCTCTCAGGTCATACTCGAACTGTATGGAATCAATGGCCGCACCATGACTGATGATGATCTGGCGCACTGCAGAGTTAACACCGTCGTCCCAGGGATCTCCTCCTAGACCTCCCCATGGCCCGACCGTCATTAAATTCTTCCCGGATGAACCTCTGAAGTTCTGTTGAACACAAGCACGTTGAGATTTGCATCGAAAGATAAGGGGCATCTAAAATCAGAATGTTCAGCTTATGATGTATCGTCAGAGCAAAAATATTGTGCCATCCCTGATCACTCTGATCAATATATGCTACTCCTCTAACCAAAATTAGACGGAAGGACAGGAGGAATGCTTTTAGCGCGCTTGCCTTGTCAATGTTGAACAAATATATAAGATCTATGGTCTGACTTCTCCCAAACATTGCGAGCCAACTATGGTCTGGTTGAGTAACAGAGAACTTTTGGATAGATTTTTCATATTTTATATAAATATAAGATGTCAAGTTGATCCCATAAGCAATAGCCAATTGACCCATTCGAAATTTAACAGACATGCCAACTTGCATCTTGAACTACAACTCCAGAACATCATTCCTGAAGGGTATAGATATGCAAAAGCTCTTCCCGACCGACCAACAGATTCAAACATGCAAACAGGTAAAAACAGTCTACACGTCCAAGAAACAGGAAGGAGGTGTTACCATGTTCCTCTGTCAAAACAAAGCCCACCTGACCGAGAGAATTAAGACTGTACCAAGTGGTTCGTAGTGATGGCTGATGAGCATACCAGGAAGACAAGGAACAAGTCATCCGTCTATTTATAGAGGAACGAGAAGGAACACGCAGAACAAACAGAGGTCCCAGACAGAAAAGTACAGGCACAACAGAGCCGTCACAATTTCACAAGCTGGCAGCAGCACTGACGGTTGACGAAACCTGAAAGCTACCGAAGAACTCGATTCGCTGACATCGGTGATCGCTAAAATCCCTGGGTTCGTTCACTACCGCGAGGGCGAAAAAACGATGCCGGCTGTAAGTGGCATTCTGTTTGCCACCGCTCGTTCTCAGATCGCACTTTTACGTACTTTGCATCAGTGCTGTCCTGGCGTTTACGTTCGCGACGCACAGCCAAAGCAGTGCGCCGCACACCACAGCCAAAGCAGTGCGCCGCACACCTTTATTCTGTTTCCCCCAACATGTAGTTCTCTTTTCGAAATTCGGGTTTTAATTACACTGGAAATGCATGGTGAGGGCCATTCGAAATGAGGGGATGTTTTTTTTTTTTTGGAATTTTAAGTATTTGTGATCACTACAATTTCCAAATTTAAAAAAACACATTTCAAATATAGCTTTGAAGAAGTCGATGAAATAGGTTATTAGTAGGCAAGCCGTATGATCGAAGCTTGAATCAGGCTTCACTGATGTTATTAGCGAGTGCCCAATCTCCAATGCCTATTGAGTGCTACTCACCCAGTTCCAAACTCTAGTTGACTTTGATTCAAACTTTAACTTTGATCAAGTTCTTTAAAAGAATATATCAACATCTGAGTTAAATAAATACTTTGTTAAAACATGTTTGATGAAAAATTAAATAAAATGAGGTCTGAGAATCTATTTATGTGCTCCTATGCAGTGTTGCTACACTTACTACTGCTGCAGGAGCCAAAACCACAAGGCGGCATGCCAAGCAGGCACTGCTACTTTCATCGCAAATTCGACCAAATAATGCATCAATTCAGAGTTCGGACTACCACTAGGCCCTAGCCTCTGCACAGCCTACATATGAGGACATGTAGCATTGAAGACAAATTACAACCCATACCACACAGCAAACCAACTCGAACTGAGCTCAGCGAATGAACGCGCAGAATAGCTCAACAGGTCATATGTACATGCTTTTTCCATGTCTAAGGCAGAGACACGTGAGACAGAATGTAAATCAAGGAAGCAGACCACATACAGCATCCTCCTTTCAAAGTACCACATCATTGCAACTGTGTAAGTGGTGCCAGGAACACGTTTCTGTGAATTGTATAAACTGCTTCATCGTTTATGCACTCCGTAAGGGTACATGTGCCTAATGCCTGGAGAGGTGGTACCATTTTCTGAAGAATTGACCATTTGCGCCTTTACTTGCTCAGAAAGGCCTTCAAAGAAAATGGTGGGTAAGAATCCTGCTTGAAGAGTTCCAAATGTCATGTATGCAGCAAGAAGTAGAATACCAAAACTAAAATTGGAATTCAAGTGGACTGATGAGCAGGAAGAACTTGAGAACAGAAGATACATAAGCAGCCCTCTCATTGAACATCATATAGCATCACCAGAGGACATTACACAATGAGCACAAACTACAAGTGAAACTAACAAGATATGATACTGAATCATTCGCTGACAAGTACTTTACAATGTTTACCTTGCCAACTTCCTGCTGTAGGTATTGTCTAACCACAGTCGCCTGCTGTACCACTCTCTCCAACGATGAATATGCCGGAAGGTTAGCATGTGCTACCATCAATCATTGAGGAAGATCAATCAGATCATGTGAAATAAAGCTTATGATGGCTAGAGCTAAACATGATATCTATAGCATACCAAGGACAGCCCGATTCAAGCTATCTGCAACATTCTGCCTGTGCTCTGGGCTTAGTAGATGAAACATAGGTGACTTCTCAGGCTCTTCATAAGCCAGGAGGGCCATAAAGTCCTATAAAATGAAAAGTTGGATTTTAATATCCTTCATTCATAATAGTAGCAATTAAACATCTGAAACAAGTAATCGATCCACTGGTTTTCTATGTTCAAATAAAATTAATTTTAATTGGCAGAAGGGTCCTGAGACATGTAGGTTTAAGGGCAAAAAGTACCTCTAGTTTCTCAACATACTTGGGAACCTTCCCAAATGATGTCAGTTTTTTCTGGCCAAACTCGAGAGCTTCTGTGCTGTCAGTCAAAATAGCCAGTTTAATAAAAGAATGTAAAAGTACTTTTCCCTCCTAACTAAATTTCACAAACTCACCATTTTCTGGAACGAACTAGCTCAATAAAGTGGAGACTTAGAAGATCAAAATGTAGATCCATATCATTCTCTAGCAAGTTAGGTGCCATTTCTTCTGTCAGCTCTATGGCCTTAAGGGCATTCCCTTCTAGCACAAAATTAAAAATTGCTGAAAGAAAATCAAGGCTGTTAGATACAAACAATGCTATCATCAGATAATTCGTGATATAAATTCTCAATTTTCGACTTTTATGATTTTATGTGTTCATGACTCATAATGAATTAAATGGAAGACATCACATATCCATTTGAATCACCTATTTCATACAATATACTAAAGAACATTTAATTTTCAAGTTTGCAGTTTGAAAGAAAAAGTTACAGTTAATTATATGCTGAGCTAAAAAATGGACAAGAAAATTTGAAAAAATGCAAGAATATTATATGTATGGATCACCCATTTCTCATGTCTTGGATAGGAACACAGGACAACCTTACCTATTGAATGAATATTAGCGAAAGATTAAAATTTATAAACCACTTTTATTTATTATTCTATTATTCTCGTAAAAACTGAACGGAACTGGCATTTTGCACAGGTGTGCAACAGATCATATCCAATCACTGGTATCAGAGATAAAAGGCAATGAATAACGGTAAACTATAATACTATATTGAATGGAGATGACTCCAGTGTTAATTAGGCAAGATCATTTCGATTGGATGAATTACTGGTTGACAATAACAGCCTTAGTGAAGTGATAAAAGTTTTTTTTTTTTTCTTCCAAGAACACATAGAAGTGATCATATAATACTACTAAAGATCTACCATTAACTTCAAAACCATAAACAGAAGGGTACAAAGGAATATAAAGATCTAAAAAAATGCTCAGATTCTTTTATTGGATTAGATCCTCCTTTAACTGCTAGTGTACCTCTTCAAAGATGAAATGAGCATTCACACTCAATAATGTGTTCCCTTCTAGTTTTAGCTTTGGCGGGAATCTTCGTAATTTTCTTCTCTTCCCTCTTTTTTCCATGTACAGGTTAGTTTCGTAAGTTGCCTTTAGTTTCTTTTTCAGTTTTGTAGTCTAGTTTTGTTTTTACCCTTTCTTACTAGTTGTTTCCTTCTGTACTCTTCCTGACCTTCGTTTCCTTTTGTACGGCCAGATTGCTCATGTAGCACTGCCAAGATCCAGATTACTATTACAGTACTATGCCATATGATTCAAATCCAACAGCTCAGAGCAGACCTTGTCCTCCCCAATGTTAACTTCTCTTCCCTACTGGCTGCTCCCTGTAGTTGGGCAAGATTGGGCTAGGCTCTCATGAGTTGATTTGTTCCCCGTCTTTGTGCCGTTATAACAATATGCCATACGATTCAAATCCAACAGGTCATATGAGACCTGATCCTCCCCAATGTCTTCTTCTCTCTACCCTTCCCGCTGGCTGCTCCTGTTGTTGGGCCAGATTGGGTTGGGCTCTCATGCAAGGCAGAGGAGCAGCACCACCAAATACAGGCTAGGGCCCCTACAAGAACCCGAACATGGACGAGCTATCCTCCAGACACATGAAGATCCAGCACCTCTGCCATTGTGAACGCAGTGGCTCCACTGCCACAGCACTATTCCAGACTCTTCCTCCCACAGCCAGAGTCCCCATGCATGGGCGGGCCCATGTTGATTCAAGGGTATTCAGCTGAATACCCAAATTTTTTGACAAAACTTTTTGTACATATAGTCTATGTATATGTGTATTGGAACAAAGAGAGAAGAAAATAGTGTTAAAACTAGTATCCGTCAAGAACTTCCCCCAAAACAAATCTCCTCCTTTCCCTCCCCCATCTGATAGCCCATGGCCCATCAAGGCCCAGTGCGGCCACACGCCATGCCTACCTCACCTGGTTTTCCTTATTATTCTCGCCTGTTCGTTCTCACTGCCTCACTGCTGGCTTCGTGAGATGCCCTCGTGTGCGGCAGCAGCGGCCGGCGGCCTGCCGGTCGTGGGCTGGGTAACATCAGGTGGTAGCGAGCAGCGCGAACCACCCAACATTTGCTGGATGCTTTTCAAAAGAAGTGAGAAATTGGATATTTCCCTTGCCGTTTTGACCATCTTATGTTACTAATGTGGTGGTTATTTTAAATGATTTTAAGTTATGCTCAAATTCTATGAATCTCAATTATACATCATATATACTCTTTTTTAGTTGTACAATTGGAAATATGTGGTTTTGGACAAATATTGGAATCAGGAGTTTAGATTGCTTTTTTTTATATCCTTTCATATTTTGAATACCCAGGGTGAAAATCCTGGGCCCGCCGCTGTCCCCATGCCCCACCACTGCATCATATGACTGGGACCTCTTCACCCCGAGAACCCCTCTTCCCATAGCCAAGTGCTCCCTCCCCCCCCCCCCCACCCCACCCCCCCCACCCCCAATCATGCAGCTTAAACTCCCTTTCTCCAGACTCCACCTGGTGACCATGCAAATGGACAACCCTGAGGAGTTGACCGTATGCACGGGTTGATGCAAGAGGCCAGAGTGTTTTTTCCTTCATCTAAAAGGGACATGTCAGATTTGAGAGCCTGCAGGTATGTGGGATTACCCTTTCCCACAGCAGTCAAAGTACAACAAACCACAGGGTTTAGCAGCGTAGAGCAGAAAGAGGAGTTGCACTCAGGCAGGAGTTCTTGATGGCTACAGGAAGGGAGGAAGATCGCTGGAGGAGAGCCAATTTACAGAGCAAAACAGCAGAGAGGATGCAGGTAGATCTGAATCATTCCTTTTTAGTTGTGTTGCTCAGTGCTGGAAGGAGCAAAAACTAGGAACCAAATTGTGGTAAATAAACTAGTAATCCAAGGTGGAACTGAGTTCAAAACAGTGGTCCAGAGGCAATTTGGCCAAATAAAGGTTGCAGTAAATTTATCAAAACATACAAAAAGTACTTAAACATGCAATATGACAAGCGTGCCCCAAAACACAATGTAGAAAAGATTCAGTATTGACCTGCAAATAAATACCTTTACGCTTATCCACATCCACACTATAGTCGACAGGTAGCTTCAAACCAGTGCTAGATAGGAATGTCTCTGCCGTCTCTTTAAAACAGTTGTGCATAAGATAAGATAGAACTATGTTTCGGACATCATTGTCGTTGACAGACTGCAGTAAGGAGAAATTTATGTCAACAGCATACTAGAGCTTAACAAAGATGATGATATAGTTTGCATTAATCCAGTTATCCAGCAAAAGGCAGTAGTAATTGATCCCCTTAATTGAAAAGTATGACAAAGGGTAGAACATGAAGCTGTTGGGGCAGTCGGTATAGAGCATGGCTATGCCATAAATACACATGGTTGGGTCAACACTAAGGGCAAAGCCATATGCCCATATGAGCCACACGTGAGTGACATACGATGAAAGTGGTAGTGACATTGAGGTAATGCAAACTAGTACGGTGACAGATTGGGAAAAGGTGGTGTGGATGAATCATCTTATGGTGCTGGAGAAGATAAACAAATGCAAAGGACATCCATGAGCAGGTGACATGGACCAATGCTCATTTTAGGCCTGCAACACAATTCAGATAAGACATTTGGCACAGGTGTTTGGACAGCTTCGGATGCCAACTCATCAGTAATATGATATGGCTCATCAGCCTTGGTGATTAGGCTCTTTTGTCTTCTTTACCACAAAGGAAAAACTAATGACCTAACTTCACTCCTTCCTTAAAAAAGGAGATTTGTGAAGTGGTTCGGCTATTTGCTCTACATTGTCCAACAATTGGGTTGCCTGCAGGATTGCTCCCAACATAGTTACCCACTAAACAATCACTGAGCTTGCTGCCCTCTGCCAAGAGGAAGAATTGCCCCTTAACTGGTGGATCCCAACCCATCTCAGTGACAAAGCTTCAAAATTCTCTTCATTACAGAACCACGCAACCACAATACCTATCTCTACTCTTCTCAGTTATCACTAGGAAGAGAGCTCCCGAAGAACTTCCAATCTAATTTACAAACCCTAACACGAGCACATCCGATAGTGCAAACACTAAAAAAAATCCAAAATCCAAAGTAACCCGTAGCTCCGAAACATAAAGTAACCATACCAGCCTCATATACAACAGATGAACACAGAGATAACAAATTCGCGCAAGAACAAATCTAATCCAGCCAGGCGTCTGCCACCCAATTAAGAAAACAGAATAATTCAAGGCTCGGCCGAAGAAGGCAGCGCGTGGAGAATGAACGTACGACGTTCTCGTAGAGGCGAGGATCCAGTTCCATCATCAGCAGAAGGGAAGGGAGGAGGGCGGCGCCGGACGCGAGGAAGGAAGCCTCAGCCGGTCAGCCCGCTGGGAGGACGGGGGCTCTTCGCTGCCCGCTGCTGGGCCCTCGGAACCGAGCGAGGCGAGAGTTCCCGAAAGGAGGATTTGACCGGGGTTGGGGGTTTGTGGGGGGGGGGGGGGAGGTGGGTGGGCGGTGCAGTTTTTGGGGAAAAAAAAAAAAAACTGTTGTACGCTCGATTTTTTTTTTTTTTTTTTGACAGAGTACGCTCGATTGTTTATTTATTTATCTGGTTGCTGTCAAGCGAAATTCTTCTTATCCGTCGGATGAGTAATAGAAGCATTTATGTCCGTTGGATCCAGCAGTCCACCCGCCCCGTCCGAGCTTTTCCATCCACGCGCACAGTTCGGATTCAGTGTTTTTTTATGTGTTTTTGGCCCAATAAGAACAAGCTGTTCCGCTTTTCTATTTATTGTTTCCTTTATAAACTTTTTATTTCCCTTTTCGTCTTCTTTGTGTTACTGTAATTAATTATTTTATTTATTTTCATTTTTATGTTCTACCTATTTATATTCGACGAGATAATGTGATAATCGCGCCGTGTATATATATAGGATATTTTATGATATATTCTTTGATGTTCTAGGATTTGTGTTTAAGGTTTGATATATATTTTTTGTGTTTTATAGTGCTTGTACCTTAATTTATTTGGAAGATAGGCATGTTCATTTCTCCAAGTTTCTTTATTTTTTTTGCACGACAGCACATTGTCCATTTTGTGTGCAGAGAATTTATGATGTATTATATTGCTAGTGTGCTAAAGTAGGAAATACATGCATGTGTGCGCATTTGCTTTCTAATCATACTACATGCATAGTACACTTGAAATGACCTGGTTTCCATTTTAGTTTCATATATGATTTAGAAATCAGTTTTTGTTAGGTCATCCTTGGAGCTTGCGGAACAACCGGCTTCCACTACTACAATGTGTTTATATATTTTTTTGTGTAGGGGTGTTTGTTTGTCTTTGGCAAAAGTTTTGTTCTGTCCCATCAAACCTTTGGATACATACATGAAGTAGTAAATATAGACTAAAAAATAACTAATTGTATAGATTGTGACTATTTTACGAGACAAATCTTTTAAACCTAATTAGTTTATAAATTAATAATATGGTGCTACCGTAAATATATGCTAATAAACTGATTAACTATACTTAATAAGTTCATCTCGTGATTTACTAGTGAGTTGTATAATTTATTTTTTATTACTATCTAAACACCTCTTCTAATGCGACAAACAAATTTGATAGACAAGCTAAAACGAATCACAGATTGTAGAATGGAGGCGGTAACTAGTAAAGCGGCTAGAGAGCTCGGGCAGATAGCAATATAGCATAGTCGACTGACTATATACATGACAACTTGTGAGTTGTGAATCCCTCAAAAAGAAAAAACATGCCAATGTGAGAAGATGAACTCGAAAAAAAGCATGTCCGCAACTCCGCATGTATACGTGTGAGGCCGTACGTGAGGGCGGTAGAGACGACGACGGCACTTCGTTGCAGCTCAACCACACCATGGCCATGCCGTCTCGGTGTCTCCTCCGGCTCCTGGTCCTCCTCACCGCAGGCGCCGCCGTCTCGCAGCAGGTCAACGCATGGGTGGACTGCGGCGACGCCTCGCCGTCGCCTCCTCCTTCGTCCTCCCTTTCCCCTCCCCCGTCACCACTATCGACGCCCAGCAACGGAAGCAGCAACGCGCCATCGTTCCGCGCGAACCTCCTCACGCTCCTGGGCGAGCTCCCGCGCGCCGCGGCGCCCACGGGGTTCGCGTCCCTCTCCCTCGGTGCCGGCCGCGACCGCGCCTTCGTCCGGGGCCTCTGCCGTGGGGACTTCCAGCCTCCCCGGTGCCTCGCGGACCTGCAGGAGGCCGTGCGCACCCTCGGCGGGAGCTGCCCCGGCAGCCGCCGCGCCGCCGTGTGGCTGGACGTGTACGTCGCCTACGCCGACACCGACGCCTCGAACCCCCGCGAGGACGACTTCCGCATGGTCCTCTACGACACGCGCCTGGTAGCCGACCCGGCCGCCTACCTGCAGGCGTACGGCGCGCTGATGGGGCCCCTGGTGGCGCGCGCGGTGGGCGTGGGGGCGGCGGCGGCGGCGGCGGCAGGGCAGGCACGGCGAGGCAGTTCTTCGCGACCGGGGAGGCGCGGTACGCCAGCGACGACCCCAACGGCACCATGTACGGGATGGTGCAGTGCATGAGGGACATCACGGCGGCGGACTGCTACCGTTGCCTGCAGGCCTCGGTGCCGCGGCTGCCGTGCTGCACGGGGAATCAGGGAGGCGTCGTGCTGGCCTACAACTGCTTCCTGAGGATCCAGGTGTACACCTACTACGACCTGGCGCTCGACGCGCCGCCGCCGCCCCCCGCCGCCGCCGCCGACGCCGACGCCGACGCCCGCTGCCGCTGGGGAAACAAGCGGTGAGTGTGTAAACTCTGGACTTGTTGACTCTTGACCCAGTCACGCGTACTACCTCTCCCCGCGTCGCGTTTGCGTCAACCGTCAAGCCGTGGACCCATCAATTAATGCTGTTCCTGGTCGCCGGCAAACATGCAGGAACGAAGAGACGACCAAGAAACAGCATCATCATCCTTGCCGTCGTCGTTCCACTTGGAACGCTACTCCTCCTCGCGTTCGTGTTGACTGGTGTTTATTACCTGCGGAGGAGAAGAGGTGTCAAAGAGAGGACACGTCGTCCACCGGATGTGCCCATCAGGACCAGGAGGAGGGCAGAGGACGACCGCAGCAGTAGCACAACCTACGTGCACCCGGAGAAATTCACTCTGCCCGTGCTGAGGGCGGCAACCGGCAACTTTGCTGCGGAAAACAAGCTGGGAGAGGGAGGTTTTGGACAAGTCTTCAAGGTACTGTCAGTCAGTCAGTCTGCTGGACTAACAAACTCTGAATTTGTAATGAGCGATTCAGAATTTCTCTGATGATGGCTGACAAGTAGGAGTTGTTTTGCACTTGGTGTGTTGGCATCGCAGGGCAGGCTTGAGGATGGACTTGCCGTTGCAGTAAAAAGGCTCTCCAAGGGCTCCTCGCAGGGCTTCCACGAGCTGAGAAACGAGCTGATTCTCGCCGCCAAGCTGAAACACAGGAACCTCGTCCAGCTTCTTGGGGTTTGCCTGGAGGAAACGGAGAAGCTGATCGTGTACGAGTACCTGCCAAACCGGAGCCTGGACACCATCCTTTTCGGTCGATACGCGGTCCTCTGCACTCTGCACTGCACTGCACTCAGGTTGAAGTTGAAGCTGATGAAGCGAGCTATCCCACTGAACTATCCATTGTGATACAGGGAGACGGCAGCAGCAAGAAGCTCTGGACTGGAGCAAGAGGTACACGATCATCCTCGGGATCGCGCGCGGCCTGCTGTACCTCCACGAGGAGTCGCGGCTGCGGATCATCCACCGGGACCTCAAGCCCAGCAACGTCCTGCTGGACTCGGACATGACTCCCAAGATCTCGGATTTCGGACTGGCCAGAGCGTTCTGGGGAGACGAGTCCAGAGAGGTGACCAGACGACCTGTTGGAACCCTGTGAGTATCGTATCGTATCATATCGTAGCAGCTAGCCCAGGCCACATTGTAGCTCACCCATTCCGTTACTAGTACAATTCAGCACGATCGACACAAACACACACACTGACACACGTGTGCTGTGTACCTCTTGGTGGATCCATGCAGCGGGTACATGTCCCCGGAGTACGCGTACTACGGGCACGTCTCCACCAAATCGGACATGTTCAGCTTCGGTGTCATCGTCCTCGAGATCGTGACCGGCCAAAGGAACAGCAGCCCGTCGGTTGAAGACGGCGGCAGCAACAGGAATCTGCTGAGCTACGTACGTGAGCACCTGCCGGCCGGCACGTCACAGACCAAGGCAAAAAGCCTCGTTCCTCGATGGTCGACGTGCTCACACCGGCATCTTCCTGCTGCAGGTCTGGGAGAAGTGGAGGCGCGGATCCGCCGCGGAGGCCGTGGACGCGTCGCTGGGCGGGCAGTACGCCAGGGCCGAGGCGCTCGCGTGCGTGCAGATCGGGCTCCTGTGCGTGCAGAAGGACCCCAGGTCCAGGCCAGAGGCGTCGGAGGTCGTCCTGATGCTGGACGGGCGTCCGGCCTCGGCGATCCAGCAAAACCCGTCCAGACCGGCGTTCTGCTCCGGGTCCATGAGCGTCGTCGCCTCGTCGCGCGCTGGTGCTGCTGCCCGCGGAAATGCAGCGAGCTATGGTGGGCGTCGTTCTGCGATCGGGTCTGTTTCCGAGAACAGCGTGACGGTTTCGGAGCTCGAACCGCGGTAGGCCGTTGGCGTTGGCCTTAGGATGGTCACACGTGTAACCAGTGATAATTCATACACGTGAAACCAGTAATAATTTTGATAAAAAACCAGTAATAATTTCAAACGTATTTGTGTTGGTTGCTAGTACTACAAAAGCAACAGAAACGGGATTCAAAGATTGACTGTGTCGCAGTCGGACTTCACGCCGAGAGTACAACACCGCGACCGGCTCGGAATCCCCCGGCTCGCCTCCCCTTATATATCGAAGAAGTAGCGAGACCCATCGACAAATCGATCAGACCCGTCGTCAAATCATTGACGCTCACTCAAGCCTATCAGACCCTTCGACAAATCATCGTTGACGCTCAAGCCGATCCGATCCGTTCGCTTCATCAGAGATGGCAACAAGGCACGCAAGCCGTTATCTGGACACAACGAGGAAGGCCGTCTACTCATACGACGCCGACGTCGTGATGGACGACGGCACAGTAGTGATCCACACTACGGTCACGAACTCCGGCGACGCCGTGAAATGCTTCCTCCGAGAGGTCCGCAAGACCAGCGGCCACGGCGAGCCCCTGATCGTCGGCCTCGACACCGAGTGGCGTGTCATGTTTGAACCAGACGGGCACCGCGCCAACAGGATGGCCGTGTTGCAGCTTTGCGTGGGCCACCGCTGCCTCGTCTTCCAGATCATGCACGCCGACTACATCCCGACCGCGCTGCGGACCTTCCTCGCCTGCCCGGACCACCGCTTCGTGGGCGTCGCGGTCGACGGCGACGTCGAGCGCCTGTACTGCGACTGCAAGATCGTGGTCACCAATGCCGTGGACCTGAGGCACGTCGCGGCGGAGGTGCTGTCCCGGCCGGAGCTCAGGAGGGCCGGGCTCAAGACGCTCACGCGCGAGGTGATGGGCGTGCCCATCGACAAGCCCAAGCACGTGACGATGAGCAGGTGGAACAAGCCCCTGTCGCCGGAGCAGGTCCGGTACGCCGCCATCGACGCCTTCGTGTCCTACGAGGTTGGCCGGCTGCTGCTCACCAGCGAACGCGCGCAAGATGCGGCCACCGCCGGTGCATTCTTGCCGTTTGTGTGCTTCGAGTTACCGTGATTAAGGTGATCGAAAGGATGCATTACTCGTAGTTGCTCTGGCCAGTTTATTAGGTTCAGCCGTTACATCACAGTTCTAATTAAGGGATTGTTTGCATATGTAATTCATGATGAATCGAACGTTTATTCATTTCATTTGAACGGAATTTGGATTCATCACGTCTATATATAGTTTTTGTACATTGACCCCCTTCACATTTTCTTCATTTTGGCCCTAGTTTACGCCTGACTGTGAGAGACTGAATACATAGTACGCGCAACGTCTGCTGCTCACGTACTCAGCAACAGCATATTTTGAACTGGCTTGCTCACCTTTTGGTTGCTCGCCCGTGAGGTTGCCAGTGCTGCCGCGGCGCCGCGCACGCGGCACGTACTTTGGGGCGGAAGCTACCTGACTGAGTCACTGCCGCCCCGGCAGCTCCTCCCCCTGCCTTCAGAACACACATGATGTAGACTATTGTTCACCATGGATAACCAAGAAAGTACGTGGGCGTGCATCGCCAAGCAGGAATGAATCCATAAACTTTTTTTTAGGAGAGGCTAAATTAGTGAAAGAGATTATTTTAAGCATAAATTTCAGTCATCAACCCCTCCTATCCTCTATATTTACCGCTGAAATTATAAGAGAATTACAGTAAAACTCCACGTGCCTGACAGTGGTAGGGGTTGTGTTCGAGCCCACCCTGCCCCACCACTTTTTTTCGTGCATGTTGCCAAGTACTTTCAAGAGCTCTTTTCTTGCCACCAAGTTTTATGTGTACCTGAGGGTATTTGGATATCCATGTTGTCTGTTTGGTTAGTTGAATGGAACAAACTATTTTTCTGATTAATTAGATGGATGAGCATGGATGTGGTGAGAAGACTAATTGTATTTAAATTATTTGATGAAAATAACAACTAATTATACACTAACACTAATTTGTCATGATGATCGCTAATTATAAATAAAATATGTTAATTAGCATCCTTATTATCCCAATTAGCGTGCAAAACATGCACTAGCACATACTAGTAATCCTTAATTATTTACTAATGACATTAGAAAACATGGATGAGCTCACTAGGCATTTTTTTTCTTTTTTGGGATATCCAACATCTGTGAGAATATTTCCAAGGGATATCCGTATTCAGCTCCACTCGAGAGGGAAAACCCACAGAACTAAGTGTTGAAGGTTGAAGCAAACAGGGCAGACAAATCTGTTGATCCAACAAAACTAGACAACTCATCAGTCTTGAATTGGAAAGTAAATATATAATGTAATGTAATGCACTGTACCTGTCAATCCTAACCAAGTTTAATATATTTGGAGAAAAAAATCAGGGATGATACAAAGATACAGTCCTAAAACAAATGGAACAGGATATACCGCCAAAAATGCTTTACACTCTACATGGAGACGTATACCACCGTAAATACAACAAAGGCCGGTTGGTTGATCTTTGCCCTTGCCTTGTATAGTTATGTTACAAACAATACCATGGAGCTGCAATATACAACAAAAAAAAAAATGCCTTTGTTGAATCATCAAACAGCAGCTGCCCTTCGTTCTATAAAAGTATCCTTCATGGCGTGGAATCACTCTAATTAGTTTTCGATCGCTTCCATACAATAACTGTGCCGTCTGAATCGGATGAGGCCAGAAAATTCTCCCCATGATTCCAGGCAACTCCAATTACTGGAGAACCATGTCCCTTCAGGAGTACACATGATTGGTCTCATACGTGTCTTAATGGTGGAACGAAAAAGTTTAAGATGTGGCAAACAGAATAAGGATATCACATACCTGTAGTTTATTCACACACGAGTTCTTTGGGCGTGCCAAATCATAGAAGTAAACATTTGCATCCTCGCTTCCAGTAACTTCAAGTTCAGAACAAAATATGTCAATGTTTTTTTGTTGGAAAAATGCAGCTGTGTTAACCAAAAACATTGAAGGCAAAGATTGAAACAAAAAGATATATTTATTCCCACAAAAGCTGATACAACAATCTTTCACAGACATCCATAAATTTTCTGGTAAATCCAATTCGACAGTTTAAATATATTGATTAATATTTCTTCAGAAAACTTAAAATCGAGTCTCACGTGATTGTCATGGCACTTCTGTGAACTACAATGGAGCATTACAAGTGTTAATAATAAACATATATGATAATAAGCAGTGCAAATAAAGCATGCCAACACTAGTGCTAGCTGCAGGAAAATTGCTGAAATAAGACACCATGATCACCAATAGCTTCAAATTTTTTATATTTAACAGCTTCAAACATTGGAACAAGTTTCTAGTTTTAACTCCCGCTTACCTATGAACTCTCCTTTCTCAAGGGAAAGAAGTGGACAGAAAGAGGCACGGATAGTCTGCACCCGTGTGGCCAATTTTAGGGAGCATATAAGAGTCAAGTATCCCTTAGCATCTGTTGTGATACTGAAATGTCAAAAATATAAATGGTCATATGAAGTCTACCATATAATAGGCTATACTGAGGGTAACACACCTGAAGAAAGAAAGGTTTCCATCTTGAGCACAAGAAAGAAGTACTGGACAGCGTGCCACCAAAGAGAAGGTCCGATACTGGATGGTTGTAATAGGAGATTTGCTCTTATTACTTTTGTTCTTGTGAGTTCTAGATAATGACCCTGTATGTGAGTTCACACTAACAGTATATATGTAACCCTGCATTTCAAGAACCATTTCAAAAATATGAACAGCATATATCATGTCAATAGTCAAACAAGTTCAATTATTGGGTACCTGTGCATCACCAGCAAAAATAAACTGCCCAGTGTGATCAATATCCAAAGCTGTAACCGCATCATCAAAGTTAAGTTTGCTGATTACTCTCCCAGTGCTAAAATTTATTGCCTAGTTTACAGAGATAAATGGATCACAAGGTGGGAAAAACAAAGTGGGGCAAGGAAAAAGTGCTGGTCACAATTTTACATGATTTTTGTCAAACTAACTACTCAGTAGAGTACATCATCCATAACAAAATAAATAGCAAAAAACAGATACTTTGTTTTCCACTGTTATTGACTCATGGATATTAGATAAGAGGCGGAAGCAACAACCAACATATTGGACAATATATAAATTTTTGGACTTCAGGAGCAAAAGGGAAAGAAGTTTACATTGATTTCCTTGTTTGCATTACCAACTAAAAGCAAATTATTGTTCACCTGCAACAAAGCAGTCCATAAGAGAACTCATAGTGATTCCCATACAAAGAAATATTAGCAGCAGAGGTACAAGGAGATAGCACCAATGAAATAAGGGATAGAAACAAATTATAAATTGTGGTAAGTTAGAACTTACAGGATGAAAACAGATACATAGCTGCAAAGAAACTCCGTAGATGACCCTGATGCATGTGCCTTTAGAGATTTCCCATACTCGCACAGTTTTATCCAGAGAGCATGAAGCTATGTACTGGTTATTAGATGAAAAATCAAAATCTGTAATGTGGTCAGAATTTGAAAATCACGAGATAAAAGATAAGTAATGAAGGAATAGATAGGAAAATGAAGTATGAATTGATCATTTCTAATTTATTTCGATCAAGCGCAAACTTCATGTGTTTTTCGAGAAAAAAGCGCAAACTTCCTCATCCTGCTGTCTGTCTGCTTTGTGACCAAGCCAATGAAACGATCCAGCATGTTCTTATCTTTTTTTGTTTTCTCACGGCAAGTCTGGACCATGATTCTTCATAAACTCAGCACGATCATCCTTGCGCCAAGCCCGGATGCGATTATATTTCTAGCTGGTGTTGTAGTGATGCAAAAGGGTTCCTAAGGAAGTGAGAAAAGACCTTATTCTAATTATCTTGGTTGCTCGGGAACTTTGGAACTATCAGAATGCTTTTGTTTTTGAAGGAGTAAAGCCGAGATTTGAAGTTGTGTTGCATGTTATTGTGTATGAGAGCAGCCTATGGTGTTCTGCTGGCGCTTTAGTGGCTTAGCGCTCCAAGAGTTGCTGTCAAGGTCACTTGCCCTGGTCAACTAAACCTCTGTGTGTGTGTTGTTTTTTGGGGTCTGGAAAAGGCACTTCGCCTCTTTCCTTTGTATATCTTAGAGAAATGACACGTAGTTCTCCTCTGTACTTCGAGAAAAAATATAGAAAAGTTTCCATATCTTGTACCTTTTCTAGTTATAGCAAAGCCCACATTCAATTAGCAAATGTACTACTTCTGCAAACCAAAACCATATTTCAGCAATACAAGGGTTTCCTCATGACCAGAATAGCAGGTATTATTGATACGGGGAAATCAACTTTAACAAAACTAGCGAATTTTCTGAAATAGGAGGAAAATCATGGTAATATGTAGCAACCCTTTGTTGACTTTCATTGTGACAAATGAAGGTAGATACAAGAGGATGACTTTACTAGAAAAATTAAGTGTAGTCTAACCTGTGATATTTTTAGAATGCCCTGTCATTTTTTGAAGAACAGATGGTGGCTCAGAAACCTGGCAGACCGTCAAGCTGCCATCTGCCGCACCATATGCAAGCAGATCAGAACTTGCACGGCCAAATTTCAATATTGTAACTGCCAAGAATAAAATTAGTCATTAAGGAGAAGGCTAGCATATTACCAAATCAATCAGACAAAAACACTGATAGCTGAAAGAGAAGAAACACATGGCATGACCATGGGTTCATAAGAAAAAAACCTGAGGCTTTGCAGTTGTCAAAGATGCAATGCATTCCAACAAATGAGTATGCAGGCTCGGCAAATCTGACATGCCGCTCTGTATCACTCTGCTTTGAGCCAATACTTGCGGTGCGGCTTAACACACCGCTGTTAGTTCTCAAGTCCTGCATCAAACATGTTACAAAAAAGTTTAAAGCAGCATGAAAGCAAGCATCTCTTGCATAAAACTTTCTTTTTGCATCAGTCTTCTGCATAAAATTATCCGCAAAAGCCTATTCGCATGATCTAAAAATATGAAACTTGAAAGTATGAGGTAAAACAGAGAGAGAGAAAGTAGACGAAACATACCCGCATATAACTCCAGCTGTCTGCCTCGGAGAGTGTAGCATGTACGGGAGAGGGAGCCCACCTTCCACTGATCAATTACAGATGTTATGATAACTATCATGGTTATATTTCTCCTTAACTTTTCGGTCACACTATGTATTCAAAAGATTAAGGTTGAGAGCAAAATACTTCCAGTGAACGAGGATGGCCAACAAACTAAAAACGCAATTAGAGCAAGCTCCGCGAGCACAGCAACATTGGTCTCATTTTGTTGGCTGCAGGCAGCGACAGGGCAGGCAACGACACACGGAAAAAAAAAATCTAAAGCGCACCGACCTGTTGCTGGGCGTGCTGTGGGCGCTGCCGCCGTCGATGCGCCGGAGGAGAAAGTTGCGGTAGGCGACATAGCCCTTGCCGTTGCACCGCCACTCCTACACGCAGGAACGCCGCCCACGGCCACCAATGAGTCGAATTCATCCATTCCCCAAAGCTAAACGCGAAATGAACGAGGGGATCTGAGAAGCCGGAGTGTGCCTACGTACCATTCGGTGCTGAAGGGCGGAGGGGGGCTTGCGGCGGAGCAGGAGGCGGCGGAGGGCAGCGTAGTCGGCGTCGGGGCGGGACGAGGAGGAGGTCGTTGGCTGTAGGACGCAGCTGAGGAAGTCAGGGTCCGTCGGCATGGAAGGGGCGGCGGGGCGCTCCGGGGAGGAGGAGGAGGCGGTGGCCTGGTCGGCGTCAGCCATCTCCTCCGTCTCGCCGGCCCCGTGGCTTGTCGTCCGCGCGCGCCCCGGGGAGATCAGGGACGAGGCCGGGCGGGGGCTTTGGATCTCGGTGACACCGGACACGGGACACGGCCACTTCGGGCGTCGTACGGAGCTGTGCTGTCAAAAGTCGTTTCTTTCGTGTCCGTGCGCTGCGCACTCCGGACTCGGTAGTCTGATGAACTTCGATGGTGGCACGCAGCATTGAAAGAAGTCAACGCTGATAAAATTTTCTTTTAAGTTTGATTGGGTTGTAGAAAAATGACATTTGTATTTATAAATAAAATTATTATACAAACCGTTTCTAATAATTAATATAATATCAGTAACATTTAAAGTTTCCAAATAAAATTTTAGAATTTTTCAAATGATCCCATATGACACAATCTATATCAAAGTTGTAGTTTCTAATAAGATCTGTAATTTTGTAACTGGTAATATTTTTACCTAATATTTTCTAGAGACTCAAATATTTATTTTAAATTTTAAAATTTATTTTTTAAATAAAAATCAAATAACCATGGATGTTGACATGATATACACCAAAATTGTAGCTATCGATACCTTCTACACCTATGTAGTTGACAATATTTTTAGCTAGGGTTGACGTGGTGTATAGCAAAATTATAGCTACTAGTACGTTCTACACCTATTTAGTTGATAATAATTTATCTATGGCTATTTAGAGGCCCAAATGTTGTTTGAAATTCTCATGTTTTGAATTTCAATTTCTATTGATTTTTAGATAAAAAAAATTAGCCGTTGTCAATCACAAGGTTATAGGTGCTAAGAGCTAGAATTGGTGTTGACAACGTCAATGTCAAGAGTCGTCTAAAAATTTTTAAAATTAAAAATTAGAGAACTTAAAATAAATATATAAACTTCCAAACAATTTTAGATAAGAAAAACTATCAACTACAAAGTTATAGATCTTATAGAGAACTATAACTTTGGCATAGACTATGCCAATGTACAAGATCATTTGAAAAATTCAGAAATTTTGGATTTTAAAATCTGGTAAGTTGAACCAAATATTTGAGCTCTAAAATATATTAAATAAAAACTTATCAACTTTAAAGTTATATATCATATTTTGAGCTCTACATCTTTGATATAAAGATTGTGTTCATAAGATTTTATATGAAAAAGTGATGTTTTTATATATGATGAGAGACTAAGCAAAAACACTCAAGAAAATACTATTCTGAAATGGGTAAGCGGGGTATTTTTATGATCTTAAGAATATAAGGTATATATGTTTTCCGGTATTGAAGTTTAAGTGTGTCTTTTAGAATCATCAACCAGTTTAAAAGGGTGAATCAAACTTTATTATATTAATTAATTAACTAACTAACTGGAGATATTTCGAGGATTTCATGATCTTGAGCTAGAGGTGGATAGGGAAAAGTTTTCTAACTCCATATCTCCCTTTAGTTGTTCCTATTTTACCTCTACAATATTTTGCATTTTAGTTTCTACTAATACATATAGGGTATTTACACCTCAACAGGAACAATGCTACTCCCTCCGTTCTTTTTTATCTAGCGCAATTTAGAATAGCACTATCTTTTAGATTTTATTTTGATCATTCATTTGCTTTATATTATATTATTTATGCTTATAAATCTATAATCATTAGCTAGTATAATTTTTACAAATCTAATAACATAAAGTTTGTATTATAATAGTTAAAAACTATTAACCTAATTATTGATCAAAGTTTCTAAAGTTTAAATTTTGATATGTCTGCACTGCGTCCGATAAAATGTAATGGACAGAAGTCAGCTAGCCGGGCGCTTGAACAAGAAGACTCGATCACGGCCAGAGTTTCCTCTAATCAACGCCGTAATTTGCAATGCCGCGAAAGCAGGGTATTATTATTATTGACCAAACGTACACGCTGCTTATGAATTTGCACACCATGTCCGCAGTCCAATAGTGTTTTATAGTTCATCACTGCGATCGGCAACGTAGCTGTGCACGTGAATTTCTGTACACAATCAGAGAATAGCCACTCCTTTTACTCTCCACACGTTTTTACCCCTCCCCCTCCCCCTCCAAGAGAGCACGAGCAACGACCAAGGAGAGCCAACAAGAACTGACGGAGGCCTGCATCGGAGCTTCGGAGGCTTCGTACGTGTATTCGGGCAATGCTTATTATTTGGTGGTGAGGAACCGCAACGAGAAATACCAGCTGCAGGCAGCTCTCGTCATCACTGGAAATCGTCGGCCGAATCGTCCGTTGGCTCCCAGTACCGATTGGTGAACCACATGGAGTCGGCGGCCACCGCGTTCCCGTCCTGGTTGCGGTGCCACGTGTAGTACGCGTGCGTCCGGTTCTTTATGTCCAGGATGGCGTGCCCGAAGCTCGCCTCCCTGAAGGCCGAGTAGCTCGGCTGCGGCTGCGACATGCTGTGATTTTTTTTTTCCCCGAGCAGAGCAAACGCATTGTTCGGTCAGGAAATTAGGGAAATATGTAAGTTCTTCGTGAAGCTCAGGATCTGAAATGCAGTAGTATCTTACTTGGTAGCCAGTCCTTCCTGGTTCCCTCCATCACCAATGGTGATGTAGACGGGAGCCGATTGGTCAGGGATTGGAGTGCACAGGCCATTCACAACGTTGTATGCCACATTTGATATCCTGTGCTGCAATCAGAGAACATCACTCAGCATCAAGACTCAGGATTATGATATTGTCCTAACCAGAGTACTGAAGCTTAGCAAACTGAACTGAAAAGCTTTCACTGATATGGCGACAAACATACACTGGAGTTCTTTCTAGGAAAGACTCAGATCACCGGCGCACAAACACTCCATCCTACTTTTTATTTGCAGCAAAAGAATTTGAGAGTGAAGAGCTGCTTACTGTACGTTCGTAGGCATGGACATGCCCTGCAAACACAACGTCAACTTTGTACTTCACGAACCACGGCTCATACATCACCCTCATGGTTTCACCTTCCATATAGTGATAGTTGTAGCTATTATACCATGGAGCATGCATGAGGACAATCAACCATGGTGTTTCACTCCTGTTGACCTTGGGAAATTCAGCTTCAAGCCACTTGTACTGAGGAGTGTATTTTCCTGGAAAAGGAAAATATCATTTATAGGTAACCCTAGTTATTCATTCTAGCTAGTAGCAACCAGCACATATGTGCATATTGATAGTGTGCTATTTTTATCCAAATGAAGCATATGACCGAATTATCTTTATATTGAATACTAACTGGCATAGTGCATATTTGCAATATAATGACAAACACAGCATCAGTCCAACATACACATACCATACGCCGAGTATGATGCCAAGACAATAATGTAAGCAGAGGCCCTTTTGATGGAATACCAGTAAGGCGCCGTGGTACCAGAAGCCTTGTAGGGTGTGGGATACCTGTGGCTGAATGGCTTGAATGGTTTTATTTCACCCTGCAAATGTATGCAACTGAATGAACATTTCAATGCCTAACATGGCTCTAGTGAAATATCTACTTTTTGAACTGCCAACACACCCATTGAAACATATAGCATATGAAATAATGTAGAGGATAATAATACACACAAGTTCAGGAGCGAAATCTATCTCATGATTTCCAGCAGTCCAGATCCAAGGTTGGTATGCGACGTTTCTTTCTACAAATCTTGCCCACGTATCCCACCTCACATTATCATGATATGGGTAGTTATCTGCATATGACAAGTCCCCAACAAAAAGCACTGCCTGTGCTTTTGCATTGGACTCATAATGGGTGAGCGTAACATTGGAATCGAAGCTCTGGCCAAGATCACCTGAACAGAATTGTCAAGTTTCAGTAATATAATCAATCCTAGATTTCAGTGATGATCAAGGAAGTCATAGCCTCATCATATCAGGAGCACCTATGAGACCAAATGTATATGGAACATCTGGGCTGCTTTTTGGAGGGGTCATAAACCAAAACTTTCTCACTGTTTGTCCAATCCCAACAGCATAGTAATACTTTGTGTCAAACTGAAATAAAGACAGGTACCCATGTGAGATTCCATAAGGGGAAAATGAAACAAACGTCTGACCAAAATTCTGATGACATAGTGACCTCCAAATTTTTTATTGTGCAATGATGAATGTATCCTGAGGTGTAGTTGTAGAAAGTATACTGAGTATGCTTCCCATTTGCAGTAAAATTAAGGCTGTCCTCTGAAGTCCCGTAGATCACAGTACTCGAGCCAGGCTCACTTGTTGTCACCCATGAGATTATCATGGCTGTGCCATCATGATTGCCTTGTGTGATGTGAACCTTTGATAACACCAAATCAGTCAGCATCAGAGTGGAGATACCCCACTGACTATATGTGAGCACAACAGCGTAGAATAAAAAGGAATGGACGTCAACCTTATGCAAAAGGCATTGTATTATTTAATTCTATGGAGTAAGATGAAGCAAGAACAAAAAGGTTAGGACAAAAGTAAAGTCCACAAAAGGTATCCCACAGCCTATAAGTAACGGTCAAACTCAACAGAACATAAATAATATATTATGGAAGACTTTTCTAAAAGTTCTTTTACCTTTAAGAACGACTAAAGCAAAACAAATTAAATTAGCAAAATGGTGGTACGGAACCAGTATTTCTAACTCAAGAGCACTGAGCTCATAACATTTAATTTGTGGCCTGGGATTAAGGATGCAATTATGCAAAGATAGCTTCAAAAACGTAAAATAAAAGTATATAAGAAGCACTGAGAAAGACCCTACACTTTCATGGATGCAGTATAAATCTGTAACTTGCAATCAATTAGTTAAGTAGGTTCGATCAAAACGTGCTAAGAACATAGCAAAGGCCAACGAAATACCACAACAGATAAATGGTCATCTAAAGACAAAAACTGATAATAAGAAGGGATAGAGCAATCCCTCCGTCCCATGGAGTATGTTGCCCGGGAAACGTGTTTGTGAGGGGGGGCACGGTTTTCTAACGACAAAGTCTACAGATTTTCTAAAATGCACAACTCAGCATCCCGTATAAAGGAAGCCACTGGAACATCATAAGGAAGCCACTAGTTTGCTCAAAAAAAAAAAAGGAAGCCACTAGAAATCATCTTTTCTTTTAGTGATAAAGGATGTTAGATTAGTATCACAAAATGGACAATGACTAACTGTTGTGGTCTATGTGTTCTAGAAAACATTCTAAAATGGTCCATAAACTATCTTCAAATGGCTTTTCAGTAGGATAGCTGACAGGAGCTTATGCGGGCAAACCATGCAAGTCCACTAAAGGACATGATTTTCAGATGGGAATATTTGAATTTAAGAACGTAGTGTGACCAATCGGAGGGAAGATCAAGATCCAAAGGAACCAGCAGTAAGCACTTCACATGTAGTATTGGGAAAGAATTTTCTTGCCTCGGCCTAGCTAGTACTCACAAGGGAAGCATGTAACAAACGATCGGAATTAACGACAACTGCAAGAATATAATCGAACAGAAGCTGACAAACAAAATACAGGTTCCCTGGAAGCACCCAAGATGCTGCAGAACATGGTAATCCACCCTACCGACTCCGGCGACTCGTGCGTTTCACGACGCAGCGAGCACTACGGAGCGACAAACCCGCGCGCTACCGGACGCGAACAGTATCCCACAGAAGGAAACGATGGCATACTCTGAAGTCTAGAACACAGTCGTGATGACTGATGAGCATAGCACGGGGCCATCCGATCGAGCGGTTTACCTGCTCGGGCGCATTGTGGCCCGGGGGAGGCCGGAAGACATCGGCGTCGAGTGGCATGTCGATGGCGGAGCCGAGTTGGCGCCGGTACTCGCTTGTCTGGCCGGCCTGGGCGCCCGGGCACACGACGCCCACAAGCAGCAGGGGAAGAAGGGCGACCCAGGCGAACGCCGCCACGGCGCCGATCTGGTCCACGCCGTGCCGCCCCATTCCCCGCGGCGGCGGCGTGGGGATGGCAGTGCCTCCTCTTCCTGGCCTCCTCCTGTGTCCCGTGCTCTGCTTCTAGGCTTGCCGCCGCGGCTTGCTGGAGGTTGTGTTGGACGAGAGAACGGGAATGGGATGGCGTGTTCGACTCCGTGCTCGGAGATGGATCGACTTTCTTGGTCAAAGCGTGCAGGGGAACGGAGCGGGGGGTTGGAGATGGAATATGCTGATCTGAGGTGCCAAGAAATAATTTGGTTGGGAGAAGACGGATTGGTTCTTGGTTTGAACACGCATGCGGAGATGGGAGACGGCGGAGAGGGAGCAGGGAGACTGGGAGAGAGTGATATAAAAGGGAGAAGGAGAATTATTTTTTCAGGCAAATCTTTAGGGATTGGAGACGGCCAAGTGGGACGGATCTGAGTGAGAGGACCTTCTTCTAATGGTTTTGTTTCCCCTTGGGATTGACAAAAGAGGCACGTTGAAACGGGCCCATAGGCACAGTGGCAGTGGGCAAGAAGGGTTCATTAGAACTTACCTTTGTTCTAAATTATAGGTCGTTTTTTGTTTGACGTCCATTTTACAATGCATGAATGAACCAAAAAGTCAAAGCGACGTATAATTTGGGCATGAATGAACTAAAAAGTCAAAACGACTTTTATAATTTAGAACGGAGGAAGTATCTGCCTTTTTTTTTTGAAAGAGCAAGTCTTTCATTTGTTATAGTACCTGCCACTTGTGTTTCAGTTTATCATAAGGAAAAAGTCTACATCACCCCCTGAACTATGATGGATGGAACACTTTGCCCCCTTCAACTATAAAACCGGGTATTCCACCCCCTGAACTTTTCAAACCGGTTAAATTACCCCGTAGAACGGTTTTAAACGGTGGTTTTGCTACATTAGCATGGTTTTTGTTTTTTTTTTTTTTATTTATTTTGGCTAAATCTTTAAAAAATCATAGTAAATCATAGAAAAATTATAAAATAGAAAATCTAATTTTATTGGACTCCATATGAGTAGATCTACACAGCGAACATATAATATGTTATGTTTTAATACAAATTTTTTGCTGTAACTTTAGATCTATGATTTTTTATAATTAAATGGAATAATTCATAGCCACAGTTTTACGTAGTCCAATTATGGTGAAATTTTTATGGTAGGCTAACTATTGTATGCTTGATCTCTAGTAAAACTTTTTTTTATACTCATTGAATAATGTATAACTTAGTTATAAATTTATTTAGGTTTATACTTATTAAATATAAATAAATTTATAAATAATTTATACATGATTCAATGGGTATAAAATTTTTACTAGAGATCAATCAACAGATTTGATATATAATAATTAGCCTGCCATAAAAATTTCATCACAATTGGACCACAGAAACTAAAATCTATGAATTATTCAATTAATTATAGAAAATCATAGATCTAAAGTTATTGGTTAAAAAAAATTTGTATTAAAAAAAAATAACATATTATGTGCTCACTGTGTGGATCTACTCATGCGGAGTCCAACAAAATTAGATTTTCTATTTTATGATTTTTTTGGTGATTTACTATGATTTTTCAAAGCCATGTCAAAAAAAAAACGAGATGACTTAACAAAATTAAATAAAAAAAAAAAAAAAGAAAAACCATGCTACCTGTAAAAAAAACCACCATTCAAAACTGCTCTAGGGATAATTTAACCGGTTTGAAAAGTTCGCGGGGTAGAATAATGCCCGGTTTTATAGTTGAGACAACTCTAGAAAAGTATTTATAAAGGTGCCCCGTCATAGTTCGCTATGCGGGTGATGTAGACTTGTGTGTTGGTTTTTCCTTTATCATAACAAGAGTGTGACGACCAATGGTGAAACTTTATCGTTAAACTCAATTGGTTAGGTTTTTTGTGCTAGAACTTGTGTATGCGGATTCAAGTTCTTAACTTGGTACGGGACTTAGCGGCGTTGTGCTCGTGCTAATCCACACATTAGTAACTTGCAAGGGGGAGAAAGAGAGAATCCACAGATTAGTAACTTGACAGAGAGAGAGAGAGCAGCTTCATTGACTACTTAGCTCGGTCTTAGTGACCCATCAACAGATTTGATGAGTTGACAAGTTAATTATGGTTCATAGAGTTTCACCTAAATGATACCTGTTTGATAACGTGACGGTTTAATTAAAAAGAAAGATAGAAAAAATTTCCGATGACTTGACAAGTTAATTATGAAAAAAGAAATAAAAAAAAAAAATCATAGAGATGAAACCGTTATCATAATTACCAACGCAAATACTAATATGATAGTCTTGATAATGTCATAGACTGACTTTACTACTGTGTGGTACTGTAACAACACTTCTTTCTTAATGAAATGACATGATATTATACCTACTCCCTCGTTCTGAATAAATCAATTTCTAGAGTTGTCTTTAAGTCAAATCTTTTTATACACCAAATAATATATTATACAATTATATTTTATGGTGTATCTGGTAACACTAATTTAATGTCATAACTTTTGTGTGTGTTTTTTATAAATTATTTTCTATAAATTTAATCAAAATTTAAAATGTTTAATTTAAGACAACTCTAGAAATTAATTTATTTAGAAAAAATAAAGTATTTCACAGAAAAAAAAGAAGAATCTATCGTTTAAAAATGCTATAAAGGTGCCATGTCAAAAAAAACGAGAGACTAAACATTTAGCTCTCGCCTATCAATTCTGCAAGGTGTCTTTGCTATGCGCCTGCTTTTCCGGTTTTCCCCCCAGCCTCCATGATGAGCTAGCGTGGTGGTTTGGGCTGAGATGGGCCAAGGCCCAACGCATGCAATGCATGCCTGTTGGGAGCCGTTCGTCGTTCGATCTTTAGTGAAGACTGAAGAGTCTGGTGGAACCGAATAGATTGAATTCGACGATTAAGTTTGCAACGTCATGGAAAATAGTGCCGACATGACAGTTTTGGAAATAAGTCCAGGCCAGTTTTGTGCAGACTAAATAGGCTTAGTCCGGTTTTGTCTCAGTCCTCTCGGTACCCTTTGGAAACCGGCTCAGGCCAGTTTTGGCAGTCCGAATCTGAAGTCATGTTTTTTCTTTGGAAACTCGTGATCTCTTGATAAACTTGTAAATTGTGTGTTGGAAAGTTTTCCTGTTGGACCATTCCCTCTATTTATATTATATATGAGAGAATTATGACCGATTGAACATCATTTATCCAATCGATAAAAAACACATGTACTACACCATTTTATACTTTTTTCCTATATGTACTACTGCTCATCGTTTTTTGTTGTTGCTGCATGGCTGATGTTCCTAGGATAACGAGGTTCTAGAGTGGTCAAGCCGGCTAGTGCAACATATCATCACCGCACGCCAAAAGACCTCATCGGCGTGTGTCTTGTGTATCGCATTCCCAATGAAGTTCATACGATGATGTTTTGTGTATCGTGTTCATGAGGCATCAGGTAAAGTGTTAGTTTGCTAGCACGTTGCAGCCATAGAACAACCTAAAATTCAGCTGCACTGATCTTTGGCTCGCATGTATCAAACCATCTAGCTTCTCACCACTATGGTGTAGTGTCAACTGAATGCATGCAGGGAACGGACTAAAGTGGACACCTCCAGACTCGTCCAGCAGACTAACAGCATTTAGCGTAGCATAGGATGGACCAATCGGCGTGTGCCTTTAATTCCTGTTTTCCACTTCCGAATCCTATCTTGTTCAGGATGATCTATAAGTTGGCTGATAAAATGAAATAACTGATTTTTCTTTTAAAGAATACGGTTGCAACAGCTAATAAGGCTAAAACAAACAGATTAGAGTATGACTGTTTACTAGGAACGGCGCTGCTGCTGCCATGGACATTACTGCATCTACATCAGGATAGATCGAATTTTCCTCAACGTACACAACTTGCTGCGTTCACTTCGCCGTTACTTATACGATATAAGAACAACACCGGCCGACTTTAGCGCCCCCCACTTCCCTTTTGTTTTTGATGATGATGAAACAGACTTTAGCCCTTTACCAGGGAGCAAAGCACCGTTGAATGACAGCTAACCCTTCAAATCCAGAAGGTGAAACAAAACGAGGGGTGCCAACATTATCCTTGGATAGAATAAAAAAAACATTATCCTTGGATTCGCGCGCCGAATTCAACATTATCGCTCAGGTGTCGCTCATTTTGAGCCAAAACAAAAGCATTGGCTGTGGAACATACAAATTTTATCCGTCGTCTATACGTGACGGTCATTGACATCTTTGATTCTTTGCTCAGTGCCTCGGTTTCGTAAGCAATGGAATGGAATCCACCATTCTATGCTTGTCACCATCGCGATCCACGCGGCGACACCATGCGTGAACCGACATGAGGATTGTGTGGCCCGAAAGAGTCTCCAGAATTCCAGATCCAACACGGACATTACAGAAACACGGCAACGAAACATGCTCACAACTCTCCCGCTGAACCAAACACGCCTCACAAATGCTACTGCGGAAATCGGAGGAATTCTGACTTCACCACCACATGTGGCCCGCGATTGAGAAACAAATAAATTGATATAGCAACAAAACAAATGGTAGATTTTAGTAAGAACTTTTTTTCCCAACCGATCCCTTGGCATCTGATGTTATATTTTTCTCAGTGGATCAACGTTTCATGAACATAAAAAATGTATAACACGTAGAGCACTTATACTGGCAGAGGCTGCGCCCAGGCTCCACACAGGACTACTCGCTAATCGTTACTGCACTCCCGATGCCATACCTTGTTCCGTCAGGTGACGGTGGGCAAGATATGCAAAAGAATGTGGCTTCTTTCCATGGATCTTCTTCCAATTTCATATTTTCCGGGTCTTGTAACTTCAGCAAGCAGGTGGATACAACAACAGCTGTATTGGACGGAACTGGATGTGCCATGTGCCTACTTGTTTGACATAGATGAGTCCATAACACTGCACGACTTGTCCATGAACTGCAAAAGTGCAGAACGGTAAGATTAGAATAGGAAGCATGATATTTGTGAAAGTAACTTTCTAAGGAAGGCAATAATGAGGACGAGAATCAAAGATTCTGTCTTCACAACAGTACAGAGTAACTACCATTCTAACAATGGAACTATCTGCTTAGGTCGCTTCTTGAATTTTGAGCAGAGCATAAGAACATATATGATCTAAGCAATTCAATTATTGCACAGTTGATTAGCAAAAACAGCTCGTGCGTCTGCATATACTCTCAAAGTAAGAGGATACGGAACAAGGTCTAAACAGTCAACCAGCCAGAGACCATGGACCCAACAAGAGCAAATACCCTCTCCAACACCACTAACTACTAAAGAGGACCTGAACTGGCATAATGGCTAGCACATTGCCTGCCTGACATAAAATGTTGAATCATGGTTACATGTACAAGACCGGGTCCTATATGATGTCTCTTCTGACAATGTTAAATTAAATGGACAGCACATATCAGTATATCACTGCTCTAGCACTACCGTGGTCTCAGTTTCACACAAGTGAGACTCTTTTCTAAAACTACATTCATTTTAGAAATGAATCCAGTGAACTAGGCTCTATGCCTGAGTAAGAAATCTTAAACAGCAATTAATTATCCTCATGATTTCTTCAAATTACTCAGATAAAAGTTTGCTGGACTATATAAGTATAGCTTTCAAAACATGCTCAATAGTGGACAAATTCCCTATAACATTAGAACCACTAGATTGCTCTGAAATATTAGGTAAGTTTATACATGGCTGCACTTAGCAAGTTTGCACCATAAAGGAAGAGTATGATGCCTACTTTGGTTCCCATGTTTATCATGACCTAATGGTGTAGCTGATACATTGATAACTGCATATCCTACTTTATCTCTCTCAACTTAGTGCAGACAAGTCTGTCAATGGCTACATATTTGTGAACCCTATAACAATTACAGGAAAACACTGAAGATAAGTCCCACCTGATGACTGCTAGAACCCTACAAGGCTATATTGTGACGTAACACATATTATTGCTAACTAGTTTATAACTGAGTGTTGCATAACTCAAACAAACAGTGATTCATCAACGGAAAACATGTAGACAAGTCTAGTGCTAGAACTCACTTTTTTCATTGAATGCAATTCCCGTCCAAATGGCTCAAGGAACTTCATATCTATATCAAGGGGCCAAACCTGCATAAAAGGTTAAGAATCGTTAAGTTTTAAACAAGATCATATAATTCACATTGACTTGCTTCCAAAGATGACGAAATTTATCTAATAATCATCATCAATGTAAAGCATAGAGTATGAAGCCAAGCCCTGCAGGTGTTTGAATGTAAAAAACGACAATCACCATGATGTGAGCTAAATTATAGAATAGTTTCATATCACTGTACTAGGTGTTTCTTTCTCGTTAATTATATTAAAACTAATACGACAAAATCGGAAATTGGTGATATAACCAACGACAGTTGATGCATGAATCAACGATCAACCACAGGCCCGGGGCACATAGTTAAACAAAAGCATCAACCACAGGACCAGGGCACATAGTTGAACGATATCAACCACTAGTACCATCACGAAACAGCCTTAACGCCATATATAGAATAACTAAAAACTACAGCAACCACATATGAATCACGACGGAATTTCCTAACATACTGGAGAAGGAAACGGATGGATTCGTACCTTGAGCCCCATGAGCCTTAGAGGCGCTTGCTGTCCGGGCACGATGCACTCCGGTCCGGCGGCTTCCGCGAACGCCTCCATGGCCAGCCCCTCCCCAATCGGATCCGGATGCTGCGGAGCCACCAACCAACCTCCAGAATTAGCCTTTCCCCACCGAACCAACCCCAATCAAGCCGGGGGAGCGGAAGGGGTGCGTACGTACCTTCATGATGGCGAGGGCGTAGGCGGCGGAGTCTTCCTGCGTGGCGACGCGGAGGACGGGCGCGTTGTGGATGCGCGGGACGGGTCGGATCCCCTGCCCCGCGGCGGTGGCCGCGGTGGCGCGCCAGGGCGCGTCGTCGCCCGCGAGGATCGGGCGCTTGGAGCCGGCGTGGGGGGATATGGACGAGCTGCGCGGCGGCGGTGGTGGCCGCCGGGAGCGCGGCCGGTGAGGAGGTGGTGGTGGTGAGGGACGCCATCGGATAAGGCGGAGGAGCGGAGGGGCGGAGGAGGAAGCGTTCCGTTTGCGTGTTGGGCTCGCTCGCGTGGGGAAGGCGAGGCGAGAGTCGCGAGAGGCTGAGGGGAGGGATCTTTTATTAACTGCGGCCGCGGGTGCGTGTGGGGTCGAGTGTTGGTCGGTCCGAACCAGCCGACGCGGTGCGTGTGTGGCTCTGGGAAGGCCCGGGTGAGACGCGGGGTGACAGTTCAATCACGAGCTGGAACGATTCGACTTTGCTTGGGTGGGTTCATCTGTCAGTCACGTACCGATTTGGAAATTGGAATGGTCAAAGTTTTGATGCCTAACTCGCTTTAAGTATAAGTGGCGGTCTACCTCTGCAAAATACTATTTTAAACAAAGTTTCGTATCTTTGACGCTCTTTTTAATAAAACACCATAATTAATTTTAAGTTGGCACTGTATTCTTTTCTGAATAATAACTAAATGCTAGAATTCTATTTTTTCTAGGAGGAAGTACAGGCTTTTCTAAATATATTAATTTTGTGACACACTTACACCATATATTGTAAAAGAAATGTATCTAAAAAGCCAAAACATTTTATAACTTGAAATGGAGAAAGTAGAGATAAAAAATATGTTTAGACTTTTTTTTCCATCTATGAGCTTACATTCATCAAATTTTATGATCTCCAATCATCTAAGAGCATCTCCAACCGTTTCAAAATAACCACTTCTAGTATTTTGAAAAGATTAAAAAAAAATTGGTTTCCAACAAGTCCTTATCTAAAACTCTTAATCTTTTCGTACTTGGGAAGATCAATCCAATCATGTGGAAATATCAACGTGCGAATTGATTAGTCAATCTAGAGGTGGAAGTGTCGGGGATATATGATATTTTCAGTACTTAATTAGCAGCTATTATGGGTGACAGCAAGATTGTGAGAGCATCTAAATGCTAACATAGTTGTTTTATAGGGAGGAGCACCCAAAATTATGCCTAGAGGATGTATGGCAAATTTGATAGTGTGGCTGAAAGACATTGTCGGTGTTTCGTAAAAGCACCAACTAGTAAATTTATAGATGCGCGTTTATGCCCGGATGGTTCGCTAAGAGAACACGGGGGGGTATACTGGTTCGGGCGAGAGGCCCTACGTCCAGTTCGAATGGGTTGTGTTACTTAGCGGCGGTTCGTAGTAGGAGGTACAAACGGTTCGAGAGAGGGAGGAGCTCCCAAGTCTCTGGTTGAGCGTGGTGCCAATATCATGGCGAGGGTGGAGTGTGTGTTCGAACGGTTTGTGTCGTGTTGCTCTCTGTTCATGTGACCATGTCTAAGTTCGTGGCTTGCCCCCCTTTTATAGATGAAGGGAGGGGCAGCCTTACAATCGTTCCTAAGGAGGGAAATGAGTGTGCCGTGCAAAGGAAGAAAAGAAGAAAGAAAAAAGGACGATGATGGAGTGGCTCGTCTGCCTCCCTGGGGTCGGGGCATCCTTTCTCCTTGCTTTGTTTATGTCGATTCAAGATGGTCGCCGGTGTCGTCGTGTCGCCGGAGTGCTTGCCCATGTCCTCACAGTAGACGGAGAGGTTGAACAGTTGATTAGAACCCTTATTGTATTAGGTTTGATTTAATGGCGTCGTACAGCGTGGGCGTGGGCCGTGACGGGCGGGCTGTCCGGACCGTCTGGTCATTTAGGGCGATTAGACGGTGAACCACGCCCTGCCCTTGATTAAGAGTGCGGTCAAGTACCGTTCCATACCCTGCTCTAGTTAACAGTGCTTCAAGGACCGGCGTCCACACCCTGCACTGATCCACAGTGCGGTCAAGATGCTCCTCGCCCATGCCCTGCGCGGGGCACAGGCGGAGCGGACGTAATTTGACCCGTCGTGCAGACCACAGGGCCGTTACCCGTGCGTGGGACGCAAGCCTTGGTTGCTTCTGGGCGAAGGCGCACGCAGAGGGTCGTGCGAACCGCGGCGCCCTGGGTCGCGACCCGAGGGCCCTCCCTGTGCGGGGGGGGGTCGTGCGAAGTCGCGCGCCCCGGAGGTTGGGGCTCTGATCCTCTCCGCTTGGGGCTGCGCGGCGCGGCCTGTTCGTGGGCCTTTTGCTTCGACCTGATTGGGCCTTTTGTTGTCTTGTGGGGCGATGGCCCACGAGGTCCAGTCTTTCGGTGGGCCGGACGTGGACGCTAATGATGGCCTGCTCTGCTTCTTAAGCCGAGGGCTTGACAGGCCGATTGTTTGGCCCCCAACAGACATCATGGATGAGAACAATGACTTTGAGTTATGGTATTAATGAGTAGCCAATTTTTTTTTTTTTTTTTTTTTTTTTTTGAGAACATGAGTAGCCAATCTTGATCGTGGTAATGGTTGCAGGTTCAAGATGAGTGTCGATTGCGACAGGAGGAATTGGGATTTTTTATTTATTTTAATCTTTTTTATAAGATATTTCAATAGTAATCCCCACTAAAAAATATTTGCACATCCTAGCCCTTTTTGGTCGCGCCAGCCCAGCTGGCGTGACCAAATAACTCAGTCACACCACATGCATTGGCGTGACAAGATGTTCCACGTTGGATAGCGTTTCGGACATGGAAAACCTTGTCACGCCACTCCCGTTGGCGTGACAGTATGGTCTTATCGCGCCACCGGGAGTGGCGTGACAAGACTGGATTTTTAAAAAATCATAATTTTTCGATACGACGTCGGATGAAGATGATTTTTATATGAAAATTGTAGAGCTCGACGAGATCTACAACTTTTTAGTTTTGAGTTTTTTCATTTGAGGACATTAAGAAGGTCAAAAAAAAATAATATAATATTTCAGCACTATAATAATCGCGTACTAGCGCTTCTCATGATAGAAAAATAATATCTTTTTTCGTATGAAGTCAAACGAAGATACATGCTATACCATAGTTGTAGCTCTCAATGAGATCTACAACTTTGTAGTTTTTGTGTTTTTACATTTGAGATTGTTAAGATGCTCAAGAAAATAATATAAAGTTTCAGCACCATAATAATCGCGTAATAGCGCTTGCCGCATCAAAAAATTAATATTTTTTTCGTATAGAGTCAAATGAAACACTTTTATATCAATGTTGTAACTTTGATATAAAAAATATTTTCATTTGACTCTATACGAAAAAATATTAATTTTTTTAATACGGTAAGCGCTAGTATGCGATTATTATGGTGCTGAAACTTTATATTATTTTCTCGAGCATCTTAACAATCTCAAATGTAAAAACATAAAACTACAAAGTTGTATATCTAATTGAGAGCTGCAACTTTGGTGTAACATGTATTTTCAATTGACTTCATACGAAAAAGATATTATTTTTTCTACTGCGGTAAGCGCTAGTTAGAATTATTACAGTGCTGAAATTATATTATTTTCTTGAGCGTCTTAACAACCTCAAATGTAAAAAACACAAAACTATAAAGTTGTAGATCTCATTGAGAGCTACAACTTTGGTATAACATGTATCTTCATTTGACTTCATACGAAAAAGATATTATTTTTTCTACTCGAGAAGCACTAGTATGCGATTATTATGGTGCTGAAATATTATATTATTTTTTTTGACCTTCTTAATGTCTTCAAATGAAAAAACTCAAAACTAGAAAGTTGTAGATCTCATCGAGCTCTACAATTTTTATATAAAAATCATCTTCATCCGACATCGTATCGAAGAATTATGATTTTTTAAAAATTCAGTCTTGTCACGCCACTTCCGGTGGCGCGACAAGACTACCTCACGCCAGCGGGAGTGGCGTGATAAGATTTTCCACGTCGGAAACGCCATTCAACGTGGAACATCTTGTCACGCCAATGCATGTGGCGTGACTGAAGATTTGGTCACGCCGGCTAGGCGCGACCGATAAAAAGGGCTAGGATGTGCAAATATTTTTTAGTGGGGATTACTATTAAAATATCTTATAAAAAAGGATTAAAATAAATAAAAAATTGTGGCATGCGGTGTTTCGCTTGAGGTGTGTGCGTGGCATCAGCCGTGGGCACAATCATGGGGGCATCGAAGTGAACCGTTGTTTGAGTGTAGGTATCACTTGGATCACTCATTATTAGTGCTAGTTTGAGACATCAATCAGTTGCTAGATGAGTGATGGATCTAGCTCTAGATAAAGCAACGTTAACATCAGAGATGTGGGCCTTTCAAGGCGCAGGAATAAATCCAATGTATTTAAAAAGGAATGCCCAACCCAATATTCACTATGGTGGGTTAGAATGGAACAAATAGATAGCGTGTTTTACCTTTTTCGTTCTGTCTTAACAGGTGTGTGTCACACGTGCATTGCCACTAGTATATATAAGACCTAATGTATATGAGAAATCTCTTTGTCTAATTAATTATATTTTAGAGCTATAAGCATCTATGGGTTGATAACGAGGTGAATATGGTAATTGTGTCAAACTCAACATGCACCGCCATCACAGTGATAAAATATGGATTTTGGCACGTTGGCAATGAGATAAACGAGGTGACTTCGTGGTATATCTCAAAGTGCGACTAGCTCTTTATATACATATACAAATAAAAAGAATAAAACTATGAGATTTTCTTTGGTGCGGTAATCACACACTTAATTACATCGTTCTGCCTCCGCATGCGACGTCCTGCCTTGCCTGCCGCCTCACGATCGTGCCGCCTGCAGCGTCTATAGAAGGAAAGAAGCGCCTGCCTCGTACACACATGCATAGAAGGAAAGAAATAACAACGTACGTCAAATTATAGTTCGTTTGACTTTTTCTGGCTTATTCAAAAAAATTTATGCAAACGCATGAAGACCTTTTATTAGTAAAGCAAGCTATAACAAAAATGGACAAAGAATCACGCGGAGTAGTACGTCTCTCTGGCCAATCACGCATAGAAGGAAAGAATCACGCAATCACGCATAGAAGGAAAGAATCACGCAAGGAAAGAATTCAGGCCAATCACACGTACATCTCTGGCCAATCAAATACGTATCTCGTCACCAACATACAGGGCGCCCATAACTATGTACAAGGCGATGTTAAATTCACTAATCTGCTGCCTAAATGTTCTGTGATCAGTGTACATGTTCAATTCGATAATAAGGGCATACCTTTTTACAGATAGTGTGATGGACACGCCAAACCCAACTCATGATTGCCGAGTCCACCTGCACGACGTCGACGTCGATGTTGCCGCCCTCCGTGCCTTCCTGGTATGCTTGTCATCGCTCCGTCCCTCGACAGTCACAAGGCGCACCACTTCTAGGCCAGCACCGTGCCGCTCCAGGTGGACCTGAACAACATTGGTGGTACTGGTGACGTGAATATCTTCAATTGGTACTGGTGACGTGGATATCTTCAAATGGAAATTCTTCCGTGAAAAAAACATTTTGGATGACAAAGATGGGTAACTAACTCACAGTGATCTTCGCTTGCAATTATAACATTCATCATTCAAATATTTCTATATATTGCTGATGGTGAACCTTGCCGCAGATACTCGAGTGGATATTTTATTCTGCAGTATATGTCTGCGTGGAATTATCCTAAAGGAGCACATATTTATACGGTGAGTAGTATAACATCATTCGTTTTAAGGTTTTATGATGGATTTTTCAAGACACGCATTGTTAGCCATGTTACGGATACTAATCTATTTACATATATACTCAAACATGTGTACATGATGGTGTGCAGATACGGCGGAACTTATTCATGGATTTATTGACGCACGAAAAAATGGATATTGGAGATATCTTCATGTCGATATAAAGCATTATCTTAGACACATCACTGAAAAGTCTATATCGTAGAGTATGTGAGATGCGATACCATTATTCTGTGGTTGTGTTAATTTCACGATCTTTGTCTTTATGATTAAATGTCACTCTAGCAATGATATTTAATTTTATGCAACGTTTTGGTTCGCGGGCTATTTAATTTCGCGGCAGCCTCCTCCTAGACGCTATAGGCGCAATCGCGCACGCTATAGCGGCGCTATGGCCCCGCTATAGCGGCGGCCATGTGCAGTAGCGGCTGATGCCTCAGCACGCTACAGTGGCGCTTTAGCGACGCTATTGCGCGCTATTTCATTACAAAATGGCAAACATAAAAAGATTGACATGGCAAGTGCAACAGGCAACATATTCATAGTATGAAGTATGAACACAACCAGAACGGCATAGCCAGTAGTGCTAGTGCATAAGCATAAGACATAAGTGCATGACAAATTGACAACAATTATTAAGTCCCACACAACCAGAAAGGCATAACCAGTAGCTCAGCAAAGGACCTCAGCAACTGGACCTCAGTCACTTTGACCTGCAGAATCATAACTCAAGTAGGATGGGGATAGCATCTCAATATCATTGTCATCTTCTCCATCAGAAGATGGAACAGAATCTTCATCGTCAATAGTAGTTGGGATCAACCTCTTCCTCTTCTTGGTCTTGTTACCTCCCCTCCTTGTTTCTTCTCTTTGAGGTGCAGCTGCGATTCCCTGTGACTGTGATGGTGCTCCAGTTTCTCCCTCGTGCTCTGGATCTAGCTCTGTTGGCTCAATGCCAGTGATCCACTCATTATCTTCATCTTCCAATGCATCAAGAACTGGTTTCTCAAGGGGATCCTTTTCCTTGTTCTCCTTCTTTTGCCTCAGTTTTGAGTTGAACTTGACAAAGACTAGATCCCTCATTCTGTCATGAAGCAGCCTATTGCATCTCTTTGTGTGGACCTACATAGGTTTGATTGTATATTTATTAAGTCAACTTCAGCTCAAATGTCATAGCTAGGAAGAAAATATGCTAAAGGATTGAAGAGTTGCTTAAATGACAAAGAAATCAGTGGACAGATTCATACTTGTTCAAATGAACTCCGGCATCTCTCACAAGCCGATGAAGCGCATGTCAAACTTAGAATTCTAGCGGCTAACTTTTCGAGGTTTGGTGCACTACCTCCATGGTTCAGCCACCACTTAGCTAAATTAGGAAAAAGTGAAAACAGTAAACAATTTAAATTTTATATACCAAGGCCAAGAGAAATTTATTAGACAGAGCAGAGTGCAATTTTTCATACCTGGATCAAAATAAATGTTTCTGCATTGCCTTTTAGCAATTTCTTTGCCAAATAATACTTCTACATCCTGAAACTTTTGGAGCTCTTCAATTATCTTGTCTTGAGTGTCTTCATTTGTTACAAGCTTTGTGATGCAAGTTATGACAGCATCTCTAAATGACTCATTCTCCTCTATAGCCTTCTTGTTCTGATAATAATAGAAAGGATTCAAGTAGTAACCAGCCCTATGCAAAGGTGTCTTCAGCTTACTGTCCCACCTTTTGTCAATGAACTGAAACACTTCCTCAAACTTTTTCCTTTCATTGTTAAACCTCCTAGACATCTCATTCTTAGCCTCTAGTAGATACCCATACAAGAACCCCATTGCTGGCACATCACTGTCCATTCTCCTCAACACAGTAGCTAATGGCTCAAAGTAATTAATAGCAGTCTCAACTCCTTTCCAGAAAGTCTCAGATATCACAATCTTGTGAGCTTTCTTCCCTTTGACACTCTTTAGGTAGCCTAGTTCATTGAGTTCATCTTCCCTAAAAAGCCTATGCAGTTGCTTCTTGTTTTCTAGCAAGCTCTTCAAGTTCAAATAAGCTGTAGCAAACCTTGTAACACCACACCTCACCAAATCTCTAGAAAGATACTTCCTCATAAGGTTCAAAACTCTAGTATGGGCATATAGGAAAATAGTCAAGCACTTTGCTTTGCTAATTGTTTCTGCAACTTTTGGCATCTTTCCTATATCTTCTAGAATGAGGTCAATAGTATGGGCAGCACAACCAGTCCAAAAAATAGAGGGGTGCTTTGCTTTCAACAAACTTGCAGCTGCCTCATTTGGTCTTGCATTGTCAGTCACAACTTGAACTACATTTTCCACTCCTATTTCCTCAATGCATCTATCAACTAGTTCAAAGATGTATCTGCCATCTTTCTTCACAGCTGAGCAATCCACTGAATCAAGAAAGCAAACACCATATGCACTATGAACTACTAGATTCATCACACCTCTACCTCTCTTGTTTGTCCAAGCATCTGTCATAACTGAGCATCCATTTAGCTCCCAAGATTCCTGGTGAGACTTCAATGACTCCTGCACTTTTCTTTTCCTTTTCTATAAGAATTTCCCACTCATCTCATATGGAGTTGGCCCTCTCAAGTTCCTGCCAAAGTCTCCAATAGCCTCAAGCATAAGAGCAAAGCTAGGAAGTGTAACAGTGTTGTGTGGGATACCTGCTTCATAAAAGAACTGACAGATGTACTCACATGCCCTGTCCCTCTTCTCTTCTCTTTTTTCAGTAGACAGCTTGGACTGAACCTTATTTTCTATAATAGTTTTGCCTTTCCTTGCAGCCACTATTTCTTCTGGTGTTAGTTTACAAAACTTATCAATGGGGCCACCTGAAGAAGCACCTTTGCTAGTCACCTTCTTCAACACAATAACTGAATTGCCTTCTTTCAAAGATTGTATTCCTCTCCTTCAGAATGGCTCAAATCAACTTCAGCTCTATCCTCTTCCTTCTCCTTATTCTTCCTTTGCTTGATATCCAACTTCTTTGACAGCAACTGAACCATTTCTTGTTGCACATCAGATGGAACTTTAGTGCACTTTGCAACACCAAATTTGGGAACATTACCTAGGTGGTACTTGATTCTAGTAATTCCACCATTATAAGTGTTGCCACAATAGTTGCACTTGAGAGAATTTTTCTTGTTAGCATCTGGCATTGTGCAGTGCTTTCCAAGCTGGGTCAGATGGTTCAGCAACAGTTTCAGCTTCATTTGTTTGGTTGGCTGTGGATGCAGTGCTGGATAAGCCTACAAAATATTGAAATACAAATTGACAGAACAATTAAGCCAAATAGCCAATGCAATTTTTGCAGCATGTTTGAGTTTGACAGAACAGAACCACTAATCCAACTATTTAAGTGATGTTTGACAGAGTACATGCATTGAACATTTGAACTTGAACAATTAAACATCACTACATCAGCATCAGCAGCAAAAATGCAAAATGGATGCGTAAAGTTCAGCACCATTCAGGCATTCACCATTCAGCAATCAGCAGTTAATACACAACACAACTAAACTAAATAACTAAATCTCAATTATCATTATCAAATATCAATTCATCATTTCATCACATTCACATCACTGATTCAATGTGTACAAGAAGGGGGGAGAATTCAAAACTTAATGGGGAGAAGAACTTGCCTAGGGTTTTGTTGTTCAAATTCAAAAACTAGGCGATAAATTCGCCATCGAGCATCTCGACATTGTTGGCCGTGACTTCACGAGTAAGCACGCACGTCGCAGAAACTGCTGCTTTAGTCGGAGGCCACAACTGCGGTATCATAGCCGCCGTCGTCCCTCAGCTGCCGAGCCGCCGCCGTATCCTTGTCTCCTGCCTCAGCCGCCGCCGTATCCTTGCCTCTTGCCTCCCGCCGTGGCCTGGGCTCCCGTCGTGGCCTGGCCTCCTGCTGTGCCTCCACTGCCGCCGTAGCCTAGCCGCCGAGGTGCCGCCGTTGCCCAGCCACCGCAAGGGAGAGGAGACAGATGAGTGTGTCGTGCCAAAAAATTTTGCTATTTTTCATCTTTTGGATGCTTTAGGGTTAGCGCAAGCAGACGTGTTTTTTGGGCCGTAGTTGGGCTCAATTCGACCGGGCCGACGTTTTTTTGGGTCCAGCCAGCGAAACAGGAATAGCGCTGATTTAGCGACGCTATGGCGCTAAATGGGCTTAGCGGCGCTAAAGCGCGCTTTAGCAGCAAAAGCGCGCATAGCGTGCAAATGGAGGATATCGTCGCGTCACCTGCATCAGGACGCTATAGCGGCGCTAAAGTGTCAAAATAGCGCGCTATTTAAATTGTTGATTTTATGGTATTGTTATCTTATCGTGCGATCTGTGTGTTTTTAGATCAAAAGTTATTATCCCGTAGCAACGCACGGGCATGGTACCTATTGAATCATAAGGATAAAAAATGCACATCGGGGCATTTAGGAAAGGAAGTTTTATATATATAAGTGAAAAAAAAAATCAACGAACCATAGTAGAGCACATACATGCCCAATATTCCGGCAAATATGTTTATAAAAAAAAATCCAGCAAGACAGTAACTACGAATCATAATAGTTCAACTATTGGTCTCAGTTCTGACCACGTGCAAGAAGACATTGGTTGATCTTGTTTCTTATCAAGAATCACCTTACAAATGACGGTTTTCATGGGGATCATATCGCTCCCGTTGTCAAAGTCGCCTGCGCGTTTACCGCGGAAAACTTTCACGTCGACGTCGAGCTCCACCGTGCCGTTGCTCCACTCCGACGACAAGCGGTCGCGGAGCTGGACCGACAGCCCCACACCGTCGCCCCGCGCCGCCACCTCCAGGTCCAGGGCCTTGTTCCAGCGCTTCCCCGCGCAGTCCCGCGGCTCCATGGTCGCCCAGCCGAGCGCGACGCCCGAGTAGAGGACGGTCAAGTCCGCGCGGTCGACGCACGTGTTGCGAAGATGGAGGGTGAGGTTGAACTCCGGCGAGAGCACCGCGGCGACCGGCCCCGGCCCCGGCCCGATGCCGTCGTAGCCGGTGAGGTGGACGGAGAAAGACGGGAGGCTGAGGTACGCCATGTACTTTAGAACGATGAGGCAGATCGTGCCGCATATGGTGAACGCGAGCCATCTGGTGAAACTGAAGAGGCAGCTATCCAGCGGTGAGCCGTGGCCGTGGCGACTTCGACCGGACGCTGCTCCACCGTCATGCGGACCGACTTGCACCGCGCCGACGTGCTTGTTGCCGACGCGCTCACCCATGTAATCTAGTCTTCGTCGGGCTCTTAATTTATCCGCCGTTACGTTAGAACAGTATTTTCATATCCTAAAATTAGTTATTTCAATTTATGAGCCAGCTTATAAATCCTGGCTGCGTGCGTGATCGACCTATTTGTGTCCGTTTCCTTGAGAGAGAGAGTAAAGAGTTCGGCCCGGATCGGAGTTAGTTGCAGAGCACGAGTCTCTTCCTGCTATATATATATATATATATATATATATATATAAATTATATATATATATATATATATATATATATATATATCAAAAATTTCAAGAAGAAGTTGAAAAAATTTAGAACTGTAGCGTTTCGTTTGTATTTGATAAATATTGTCCAATCGTGGACTAACTAGACTTAAAATATTCATCTCGTGATTTCCAACTAAACTGTACAATTAATTATTTTTTTACTTACATTTAGTGCTATATGCATACGGGTAAAAATTAATATGATGAAGAGAAAGTGAAAAAAATTTGGAGAGGTGAATCTAAACAAGGCTCAGGCTCGCCATCCTTAGGTAAAGCCTCGGAGACATGGCGTGAGAGTCTGGACAGGGTGCCGCGAGCGAGGGGATACGGGACATGGCCGCTGTCGGTGCAGGTGACCATGGAAAAGTTCACACCACCACCTACTCCTTCGAGCCGATGCTGATGTGGTCTAGTTTAAAGGTAAACCAAAACAACCGGACAGCATTATAGCCGGTTTTGCTGGCTGTATCTTGATTCTCCGTAGCACTTGTAGCATCTAGTGATAAAAAACATGTTAGCAGCAAATATTCAGGCATGCAGGTTAAAAAATTATAGCAAAATTTGTTTTAGCACGGTGACCGGTCGTTTCTTCCATGAGCAAAGATGAGGCTTTGTTGTTTACTTAGCACAAATAATACGGTTTTTCCATGAGCAAAATTTGTTTTAGCACGGTGACCGGTCGTTTCTGTAGCAGGACATATCTGTTCTAGAATATCAAGAAACACGGCAAATCCAGACGTACAACAAGGATAGAGGGACTTCTACACAAAATAGATTTACAAGTGATGATAAGACTAATAGGACATGACATGTTACGATACAGGCTATATCGATGTCCCTCCTCAGAAACAACTGTTCATTTCTGTTTCTGATCAAGGCAAATTCACATGTAAATCTGATGCCTTCATCATCCATGTCCCATGACATGTGCACTTCAATCCAAACGCGACAAGAGAAGTAGAGACCCCGAACCATGTAGATTTACATGCAACACTCCTGTACCATCTGCACATACAAATGAAAGTTGAGGTCATACATTTGGGCTGGAGCAGCTTTTGCAAAGAAAAAACTGGAAGTGGCTGCAGGGAGTGACGGAGCCGACTCAAATTGAACTGATGTACACTTTCAAAAAGAATTTTTTGATGCACAGTGCACATCATAGATATACCATCTAGCAATTTCAGCTTACAGGTTTGGTATCTGGTGGTGTTTCTATGTCTGTTTCAATTTCGTTACTTTCAATTTCGTTACTTCTTCAAAAAAAAAAAATCGTTATTTCTTACCTCGCACAACGGTTCTGCACCTTTCTTGATGAGATGCCATGCACATGGGAGTATCAGAGCATGTAATCATCCAACAAATTTCTAAGAAAAATTTGCTCACTTTGCCGAAGAAAAATCCATTGCAGAAGTTTAAATAAACATATTTGAGAATATACCACAAGGGTTGTAAAGACAAATCCAAGCAATGCCATCAACAGAGCTACAAATCAAATAGCACATGTCCTATAGTAGACATTCAAGCCAGGTGATATACATCTTCCTAGGTAGCACCTAATGGAGCACAAAACTAAGCATCTTCTTGTTTTTTGTATGCAATGGGAGAGATTAGCATCTTCTTGCACTCATGAAAACAGGAGCACAGAAGGAAACTGTGAACGCTCAATGAACAAATGTTTGAAAAAACTGAGTGTCCTGAGTAGCAGCATCCATAAAGATGGTCAAGAATAATTCTTCATTCACGGAATGATATTGTTGTTGTTCATAAACTAACTAAAATATAAAGAGTCAAATCTCATACTGTAGTTCTTTAGAAAATTTGTTCTGACTCTGCATTGCTCTGAAAGACTAACGTTTTACTTACCAGAATGATATGGGAGGAGACTGAGGTCCATGAGAGATACTGATATGGGGGAGACTGAGGTCCATGAGAGATACTGATGGGACAATTACCAAGCCCATTATGACTGTGAAGAAATTATACATGTAGTAGGTTGATGTTAGTGGAAGCCAAATCGGGCTGAGGGGAAATTTAGATGGTAAGCTGTCTCCTAGCAACACGGTGTACTCTGCACAGATTGCCTGAAAATATAAGAAGCTATTGCTTATGTCCCAATTGAAGGCATACTGACCATACAGAATAAGTTTCCAAATCTAAAGAATAACTACATAAAGCTTCAGGTAAAGAGCAACCTGCAAAAGAAGCATGCTTAATCAGATGGTATTTAGAGCTGTCATAGCTTGCAAAGTTGCAAGGCCATGGATTCAGGCTCAGCCACCGTGGCTGCAGAGAATGAGTTGCGTTTGGACGTGCACCCATGTGCCAGCCAATGCCCCACTCTGCGGATCTAAGCCACAACGTGCTAAGTATGTGCTACACAAATACACAGTTGACATGCTGCCCTGCCCTGCTTTGCAAGGCTACAGATGGGAAAGGAATGATGGACAATAGAAACATGGGAACCTTCACCGCCGCCACCATTCGCGCAGGGGGGGGGGGGGGGGGGTGTGCGGGCGGGCGAGGTGGGCAATGGCGGCGGGAGGACGAATGCGAGTGAGCGGGGTGGGTGTGGGCCCATGGGCCCCTGCAAAGGTGAACGGGGCTGGGGCGAGTGGCCTTACAATTGGGCCAGAGTCTTGGCACTTTAATACTCCTCCGTTCCAAATTATAAGATGTTTAACTTTTTTTACCCTAAGTTTGATCACTCGTTTTATTAAAAAAATTTGTAGAAATATAGTCAAATTTAAACCATGCTTGAAGAACTTTTATTAATAAAGCAAATCAAAATAAAAGAAAATGATATTTTACACAAATTTTTAAATAAGACTAGTGGTCAAAGTTGGGATAAAAAAGTCAAATGTCTTATAATTTGGAACGGATTAAGTATTAGATTAGAAATAAATATTAGGTATAGAAACATACTCTCATAAAACTTAACATTGTGCTCTGAGGGCTCACCTAGTGAATTCTCTGTATCCATCAATCGAATGCTTCCCTGAGCCTGCTACGAAAATAGTTGACTAAAACCCATGCTGATCCACAAAAAGCACATGTAAGTTGAAGCATTACATCCAGAACTTTGAAAACACCAGTGGTTCCCCCAAAGAATCTGGAAGCAAAGTGTTAGTTAGTGTTTAGAATAAATAATACTTTTAATATCAAAATTTACACATGCACGTACCTGGGTGAGTAAGATATTCTGAGGTTTAAATGCTCTGTTGATGTAAGAGACAATAGCAGAAAGACATCCCAGGACACCTTCCCCAAGAGTTATCCGATCAAGTTCCATAACAGGGTCCTGCATTAACAAAAAAGAGTCACCACCCAAATTACTTATCCGGGGTTACCCACGTGTCTATGAACCAAACATGCATCTTCAGCTCTAGCTATGACAAATTTGTAAGGCCTCTCCTAATGTATTTCTAGGGTTCACAGCTACAGAAGACGATCTACAATTCGATAGGAATGAATTGCTCTATCATATTCACTGTGTTGTGCTGACTAAACATTTGCACTAAACAGCCAAACGTAGCAGAGCCATGGATTTGGAGGAATAAGTGGATGATGAAAATTGAACATATAATTTTTTTCTTCAAATCTAATTAAGGTGAAGACTTACACAAGAGGCATACTAAAGAGAATTTTCATATCAATCCTCCCTATGTGTGCTATGTAGGAATAACTGTGAAGATTATGATTGGTTCTTCCTTTCTTGTGCTTTTAGAGAAAGCTGCTGAGGTTTAGTTGGTATTACAAGGGTCAAGGGATCTCTTTCAAGTATTTTGGACAGTTCAATATTGTTGGAAATATGGCATCTTTTGAAAAAGGTGTTTAGAGAATTGATACTGGATGTCAGTACATTTGACTACATAGGAATTGGTGTCTCTATGGCAGTCCTGGTGTCTCTATGGCAGTCCCCCCATAAATTAGAGATATGAAGGCACGCCGTCTAGGCGGCCTCCCAGCGTGTCCACGTAAGCTTCATTTAGGTTGCCCGTTGGATAGAAACTGCACGGTCTAGATGAATCACCTTGTTCTCTTTGCATGCATTCGACCATTCGACTAGCGGCTGCATGCACATTAAATGCAGCATGGATAAACGACATGTACTGTATAGTCATGTCATTGATTTCTATCGCCACCATCCACCACTGCCTACCACTTTGTTCCACTAGGCAAGTGGACACATTCAATGCTTGTCGCCTATAAATAGAAATTTATCGATAGAACATGCATGCATGCAAGGACAAAGTAAAAAAACTTGGCTATTCTTCATACAAAAAGTTACTACAACACATGAGAAGAATTTACCATCACATGCATGCATGCAAGAACAAAAGTAAAAAAATTCAGTTGTTCTTCGACTACAAAAAAGTAACAACATAAGAAGAAAGTCTATGCATTGGTTAAACATGGAAAAGAGAAGATGCCCCGAGAAAAGAGTTCCCTCACCTTTGTTTAGGAACAGTAGAATCTCGAGGGACGAGATTCATTTTAAGTAGGGTAGGTTTGTAACATCCCGAAAAATCCATAAATCAAAATCACTCACATTAAAATTTATTTTCAAAATCTATTTTGAAAACTATAAATCATTTGAGCTCTGTCATCTCATTTGCACTTTTATCCACCTCATATATCTCCCCGCTCTTGTCGCTCCAATTATATTCCGCGCACCGATGCGCTCTCTCTCTCTCTCTCTCTCGCTTTGCTCCCCCTCGCCGATGCCCGAACAACGGCGCGTGCGCCGACCCACCACCATCGCCCGCTGCACGCCGCCCGGACCCCTCACCGACTGCGCCGCTCGCCGCGACACCACGCCACATGGACCCCACCACCTCGCCTCACCGGTTGTGCCGAGGGACCCACCTCGCACTCTCCTCTCTCTCCTCCATGCATAGCAGCAACACGACAAACGCCTCCTACATTTTTACCACGTGCAAATGGCAACACCAAGCGGTGAGTACATCCACATTTTTACCGGCAGCTTCTCGTCACTTTAAACATGCATGCAAATTAGGCACCGTCCATTTGCATGCCAAGAATATTTGCATGCCGAGAACCTTCACCGGTGACGCTGCCCATCACTACACCACCTCGCTACGCCGCCGCGCCGCCCTGCCTAACTCGCCTCGTCCTCCTCGCTTTGTCCCACGAAGCAGCAAAAGACAAAGAACGCCATTAGTGGCAAGCCGCCGGCGTGGCCAGCCTCCTCCCCGGCCGTCTACAAAACCGGAAGCCGAGGCCGAGGTGCCCTCCTCCTCCCCGCGACCACGCCGAGCCGTTCAGCTCCACAGCCACCCACTCCTCGCTCACCTTCTTCCATCTCCCAACCGAGCACTCTCTCTCTGTTCTCGAGCACGAGAGCGCGTCTGTCGATCCACCTTCCCGAGCTGCAAGCGGCTAAGGTGGCTAGCCTACATGAATCCCCCTCATCCTCCTCTCCATCCCTACGCCTCGGTTTCGGGAGCGGTGGCCGAGTCGCCGTTGGGCAAAGCTCCAGGAGCTAGCCATGGCGGACGAGCTCACGAACACCAAGTCAAATAAGAATGGCATCTTTGAGGCATGAAAACAATAACACACATTATAACTAACACGATAGCATTCGCATATATTAAAGACAGTTTAATTGGATTTATTTAATTACTTACAAAGAGCTCACCCACAGATAACCAACATTATCGTTAGGTATGTAAAAAACTTACTCACAATAGCAATTATTGCAGGAGAACTCACATCGTGTTCCCATGATATTTCCTCCATACTATGGTCTGCTCTGCTTAGATGGGAGCGTATGGCTTTTTGTAGAGTCTACTACACACATAGGTGAGCCCTAACCACCAGCGAGATATGGCGAATCTTTGTAGCTTGTGCTTTTGCAAGGGCTTTTGTATTTGCTTTCATCTCATCTATCGAATCGAGAAAGACTCATGCCTCCAACAAAATATTTGCTTGGTTCTCACACACCAATTGCCTTAGCCAGCCCAGTGTGGTTGCCAATCTTATAATCTAGCGTAGTATCAAAATACTCTTTTAGTTCCTCAACTAAGCCGTAATGAACTATATCACCAATACAACGACATAGATACTCATTAAGAACCAACTCATGATCATGGACCCATAGTACACAACTTCTGAACCTTAAATTTGGCCTATACTTTGCTATAAAAAAAGGATTGGCAAGGGAGTGATCACGACAAGGGAAGACCACAAGGGAGTAATGGGTAGGCCAACTTGGGCCCTGTCGGGGAACATGCTAGAAGTGGGTTTTGGGGGCTCTTTGGGCCAAGAGCTAACCAAAAACCAAACCATATATTACTATGCAAAAGTCGATGCTTAATACGTGTTAATCAAACCAAGATCAAACCTATTGGCTAGCTAGCTTAAACCGGAAGCCAAAGGCTTAATTTTGCTTGATAAAAAATAATTTTCAGCCTTACTTGATATAACCAAAAGCAATTGCTAACTTTCATTCAGCATTTTTATTGAGCCTGTTAGGCTACTAGAAATCGTCTTCATACTTAAACACATGTATTAACACATAAACAAGGCGACTCATGAAATGATTTTGGGGAGATTAAGTGTGTAAAACCGAGGATGTTACAACCTACCCCTTAAAAGAATCTCGTCCAGGAGGTTCGGAGAGTGTAAAGAGAAATGGAGAAAACGCAATTACATTACATAGATATGAAATTACATGGAGATTACACGACCAAAACAACCCGACACTTCTAACCACTCAATCTAGCGGCCGAGCTAAACGGGAACAATGAAGGAACAACAAAGAAATGATAATCCGTAATATGGATTCAGAGCGTGCAAAAAGAAATGGAGGAAACGTGATTACATTACATAGATTTGAAATTACATGGCGATTATACGACCAAAGCAACTCGACACTTCTAACCGCTCAATCTAGCGGCCGAGCTAAACGGGGACAATGAAGGAACAACGGGATAATGATAATCCGTAACATGGTGTATGTCCAACATATCCGAAGCAATCGAGTGGAAAGGGAAACATTGTGAACTCTAAGGCTAAACTCAACCTCTCGGGGATGGAAATCAGATCCTCTCGGCCGTCAACGCATTTGGTGGCCTCGACAACCTAAATCCACAGGCTAGGCTTGAACTCCTAGCACCGGCCCGCAAATCTTTTCCCCTAGCTAGCTTCTCCCTAGATCTAGCGAGAGCTTCTTCATCATAGAAGAGAGATTTGCTCGGCGATTTTTGTGTTTAGGATTTGGAGAGTTGGGGTGGTGAAGGAGAGGAACTTAGGGTTGCATTTATAGCTCAGGCGGGGAAGGGGTGAGTGGTTGCGTGGTACGGTGCACCGAGGACAACGAGGCCGAGTGGGGAGGGAAAATGATGGCCGGTCACGTGGTGGGGTGGCCAAAGGCCATGGTGCGCTTCGCACTCAAGCCCGCTTCGAAAAAGAAAAGGAGGGGGGACAGGTTCGTGCGACGTGGAGGCGCGTGGGCAATCGAGGAAAAAGATAGGGGGTCCGGTATGGACTTGAAGGCGAGAGCCGACGTAATCAATTTGTAAAGGAAAAGAGCATGGCAATGTTCATCTCACACAGTGTCTAAAACTATGCGGAGAGGAACTTAGGGTTGCGTTTATAGCTCGGCCGGGAAGGGGCGAGTGGTTGTGGTGCGGTGCACCGAGGATGGCGAGGCTAAGTGGGAGAGAAAATGATGGCGGATCACGTGGTAGGGTGGCCAAAGGCCATGGTACACTCCGTACTCAAGCCTACACATGAAAAGGAAAGGGAGGAGATAGGGTTCCCGTGGACGTGGTGGCGCATGGGCAATCGAGGAAAAAGATAGGGGGGTCTAGTATGGACGTGAAGACGAGAGCCAAGGGCATCAATTTGTAAAGGAAAAGAGGATGACAACGGTCATCTCGCATGTGTCTAAAACTATACGAAAAAGTTATCTCGCTTCCTAGAACTAAAGCGACTACTTAACCATCTAGACTAATTATGAGTAGCAAGATATTAAACACGCATTACAATAGTTATTGCAAGAAATGATATGCTTTTTTCGTAAGACCATACATAGCTTCATGAGGATACAAGACAAACACATTGCTTCAAAGTACAAATGTAAGGGTACAACATTCGGAGAAAGGCAAGGACACGTGCTACGTAACCAAGGTACATCTCCACAACAGCTAATCCACTTCATCGAGGCGGATGGCTTCACGGCCGTTCTCCCGAGGTTCTCCGGTGGGGTTAGGGCCGGCGCTAAAAGGGGAGACTCCACCTCGGAGGCTTCCACGGGTGGGTGGTGGAACGGTGGGTGTTGCCACATTCTCTCTCGCTCCAAGGCATAGATGGGTATCCCTTCCGGGATCGAGGGTTCTTTGCACATATGGGGTAGGCGTCCTCCGTTGGCCTCGAGGCGAAGAGGTAGGCGTCTCTTAGTCGCTTAGCATAGCGGTCTCCCGCCTCTCGCATGGCTTCAGAAGTGACGGTCTCACGGCTTTCGCCAGATGGCGGCTTGGGCGTGCGCCATGGCAAGGCTCACATGGAGCTTCCTATAAGCGCCTTTCGGCCTCTTTAGCTCGGCGATGCTCTTCCTCAACTCGCGGGCGGTGGTCATGGTGCTCATCCGGGGCCGCCAGATACGTGGCTAGGGATACCACGCTGGGGTCGATCGCTTGCGGGGGACGCCCCTCGAGAGCCCGCATGCGGGTTCTCGAACGGAGAGTCCCCGGGTCCGACGGCGGAAAGAACCTCATGGGGGTGTGTGGGCGAGGGAATCGGCGTAGATCGGCATAGGATTCGGGCAGAGCTTTGCGAGCCACGCCTTGGTAGGTGTCGGAAAAGTTTAAAGCCGATGGTGGTGGCACTCCAACCATCTCGCCGGGGAGTTCTCACTCTTCCCAATGTAGATTCGGTGACTTCACACCGCCGGTGCCATGCTCTATTTAACTCACGGCCCTCATACACGGGCGATCTCGGATTCTAGCCACCGCGTGGTGGTATACTGAAGCTTGGGAAATCCCTCTACACCCCGACAGTGCCGGGCCTGGTCCAAAGTCCTTCCGCCCGCCTTATGGGTTGGATAGGAGGGTTGGTAAGTTGAAGGCAGGGGTATAGTGGCTCTTGTGAGGCCATGGGCTTTTGCTTAGGAAGAAAAAAGGTTAGAGGAATGGTTAGCAAGCGTGGGGTGTGGTGAAGATAACCGGGGTGGCTCCCTTTTGTAGAGGTCCGAGCAAGGCGTCTCAAGAAGATTGACCGCCCATGTGGTCGGGGACAGTCGGCATGTGTTGGACTTGGGCTTAGTGTGCGGCATCGGCAGCTTTGGAGGCATGGCCGCGGCATCACGCCGAGGGGGAACAGACTTCACTCGATGTGAGATGACCGAATGACGGAGGCCACACGGGATGTCGAGTACGAACGCGCAGGGGTCAAAAAGGAGGACCGACACGAGCGCAAAAAGGGAGAGAGAGGAAACATGGGTGAACGAAACGAAGTGACCCAACGGGTGAATACAACACGCTGATCGTGAGCGGCGTGATGGGGACAGTGTCATAGGAACCAATAATTTTCAGCCTTTGAATCATCCTCGCTTTTTTATTTTTCTCTTTCTTCTTTTCCTTGAATATACCTAGAATCCACCGCATTAATCGTTACAATATACTGAAGGGTGTCATCGGGAATGTGAACTCAATTACATATAAACCGTGATGGAAAATACATATTAAATTTTGTGAGATATTTTTTTAGTACGCACGTACATATGATTCCTAAGATTTAATATACCAAGAAGGTCATCTTCCACAATATGGTAATACAAAACCAATTAGCTTCTATTGAGATAGTTTCAAGTACCACATATACATGGTCTCTAAAGTTTGATATACCAAGCAGATCACCCCCAAATAAGCGGGCATAAGTTGACAAAGTTGATGTGTGGGACTTGGGCTCGGTGTCTTAAGATCGGTGTAATACCCGTGTTTTTGCATCCTTTTAAAAATCACTAAAAATTTGAACTTTTTAAATCTTTACAACAAATTAAAAACTTGATTAGTTTATTTCCCCGCAAAAACCATATTTAAAAAATCTTTTTCAAAACTCTTGCATTAAAATTCACCCTATGCATCGCGTGCTTCATCAAGCACCCCTAAATCATCTGTTGCACAATAGTGACGGCATGCACTCCATTTTCAAAACTCTTTCCTTTGGTTCATGTGTACGGGTTTGTGAAGAAGAGAGGGACGCCGCAAATGCTGACTTGGAGAGCCGCGAACGCCGTGCATGCCGTCATCATTGCCGCCCTCTCCCACAGTATCGCACACCACAGCCGCTCGTGATGTCCCCTCACCGCACGGCCGAGACCGCACGCCACCGCCCCATGACACCGCTCGTGCTATCCTTTTCGCACGACCGACATCACGCACCACACCACCGACGCCACTGCGTGCGGGCCACCTCGGTTCCCCACCCCGATGCCGCGATGCCCGCCAACGATCGCGCACCCAGCCACGCACTCACCCTCCCCGGATCCCGCCATCGACCGCCTATAAAAGACCCCCCCCGATGCCCCCTTCTTTCACCCAAAGCACCCCCAAATCACCCCAACTATCAAAGATAAATCACCCATAAAAGCTCCACTAATCAAGCGCCGATCAAGAGGATTAATTCAAGAAGTCAAAAACGGAGTTTTATAGGCCAAAGATTGTGAAGAAGACAACAAGAAGTTTGAAGTACAATCGAGGAAGCAAAAGTTGAAGCCTACGAGATGGACCTAGATGAAGAAGTGTTCATTGTCACCCTTCCGCTATCCTAATCCCTCCCCTCATTGGATTTACAATCTTGTATATCATTGTAATGCGTCCGCTACCTTATGAAAGACCTTAGGCTACCCGTTGAATTAAAGAAGTTGGAAAATATTATTCAAAAATTATGTTGGCACCAGAAATATTTCTGAAATTATCAAAGAAAAAAAGAGGAAAAAGAAAATGGCATGGTCAAAACCACTACGAGAGAGTACAATGACTCCCCCTTTTCTCAGCATATACACGACAAGAGTCACCCTCACCAAGATTTGTCGTATCTCATCACCCGGCCGCATCACCTCAATAGTGCTACACTATGCAAAGGGGACCCAATCCCCATTCCCCTTTCTTCAACACATCCAAGACCAGTCAAAGCCGGTCAATCTTCCCAAACAAGCCTCACCTCGACACATTATAAAAGACCAAGCCAGCCATCTTACTTCACCATTCCAAGTTTCTTGAACCACTTCATCACCACTCCACACCATCCGAATCACCTCGCCATCGGCCTTCTCCCTTCCCATAGAAGCCGCCCACATTCAATTCCAACCCCCACAAAGATGACTGAAAGAGTGCGGATCTGCGGGCAACTGCCTAAACATAGAAAGATTTCCCCAACTCCTATACGATACCATGCAAATACTTGGCATCCAAGAGCGCATAGTGTATGAGGGTCGCACGTATGAAAAGCATGGCAACGAAAGCATTGTGTGGTCACCATCTACATCACCAAGAGTAAAAACTTCCTCGACGTCACCAAAGCCCGGAGCACGACTATCACCGGATTTCGCTTCACGGACGCCTACCGAGCTGCCGCCCGCCAAGCCCCTACGACACCTATGCAAGACCCACAAGGATCACCCCATCATGGAGTTCGTGACCATCCGCATGAAGACCCTCGATGAGTCAACCGGAAGCCCAACGGTGCATCACCAAGCGGATGAAGGACCAAGGAGCCCTAAAGTAAAGCAACCCGGCTCGATGAAGTAAAATTAGTCATCCTAGGGAGATGTACTCGTAGCCTAGTTGCACTCTCTCTTCCCCTCCCGTTATTGTAATCCCCCATTGTACTCAAAACAGATGTCTCGCGGTCCCCATAATATTCAAGCACTTCCCAACAAAACGACATCACTACGCTCATACAATGTCGCCTAAATAATCAATGATGGTATAAATCACAACACTATCAGCCTAGAAATATCTAGAAATAATAATAGAAGATTTAAGGCTACATCTTCTAAGTGGGGTAGATCCGGACCCCGTAATTAGAAACACTAATCGATGGGCGGGAAAACAAGTTAAGAATAAGCTACTTAAGAAGAAGATTTTTAGATGAGGAGTGGAATCCTAAGAAGGGAATAGTGCAAATTTCTTGATGAGAAATGAAACCCCAAGTTCATCGTGATTGTTGCTCAAAAGAAGCAAAACAAGAACACTATCATCATAAGCCGTAAGAATTAGGAAGAATAAGGCATGATAGCTCGGAGCCAGAATAAAGGGCTTAATCATAGAAGTACAAACCACATATGATGCACGATATCAATCTTGTTTAATTGTGCGTGTCGACCATCGATCCGTGGACCGACATATGATGCACGATGGACCCTAAAAATTAAGGGCCGACAATCACGGCTTTGGCGGCATGGCCGCGCATCACGCCGAGGGGGGAAACAGCCAGACTTCACCGACGTGAGATGAGTGAATGACCGAGGCCACGAGGGGATGTTGAGTATGAACGCAGGGGGTGAAAAAGGAGGACCGACACGAGCCAAAAAAGAGGGAGACAGAAACGTGGGTGAATGAGACCTAACGTCACCCAATGGGGTGAATACAACACAGTGATGATCATGAAAAAGTGTGATGGGGATAGGTGTCACAGATTCCGGCTTGTTCTCAGGCCAACTAATAATTTTCAGCCTTTGAATCATCCTCTCCGCTTTTTTTTTTCTCTTTCTTCCTTTCCTTGAATACACCGAATTCACCACACACCGTCACAATATATTGAAGGGTGTCATCACGAACTCAATTACATAAAAGCGTGATGGAAAATATATATTAATTTTTTGTGAGATATTTTTTAGTACAGCGACGTATGATCCCTAAGATTTGATATACTAAGAAGGTCATCTTTCACAACGTGGTAATACAAAAACCAATTAGCTTCCATTGAGATAGTTTTGA